>JAJIYU010014040.1:0-13491 GCA_030144865.1 Tinospora cordifolia
AACCCACAAAAGACAAAACAAGGGGGAAGGCTGGACCTCCCCCTCTATTAGGCGCGTGGGCCGGCCCAAAACCATGGGCCGGCCCACGTTGGGCCTCAAGGGCGCGCGGGCTTGAGCACTCGGGTCGGGCCTGGGGCCCAACCCGCCGTCCGGCCCGGACCAAAACCACCCCATATTTTTTTTTTGTTTTTTTCCCCACTTATACATATACACATATATATGTAATATATATCAAAATTTCACATTTTTCGTCCTCTACAATTATAAATTGTTTAATTCAACATTTTCGTCAAAATACCAATGTAATAAATCATTTCATCATTAATTTAATTATTTCCTCAAAAAATCATATTTTTCACCCAAAAATTTTATTTATCATTCCAAAAATATGATAATTGTTCCAAAAATTCATAAATCAATCCTATAAATTATTTTCCTCAAAAAAACACATTTTCCTAATATTTTCATGTGTTTTCTCCTTAAAATTGTATTTTCTTGAATTAATTCTATTTCCTTTAATAATTAATCCGAAATTGAGAAAAATTGGGAAAAATCTTGTATTTTCTCATTATAATTCCAGAAAAATACACGGAATACATAAATGACGGATCTATCGTTTCGATGTTAAAAATGAGGGTCGTCACAAAATAATCTTTCATGTGAGCTGATAAATTAATTTTTTGAAATATAAAAAATAAGGGGGTGAGCTAAAAAATCCAGCGAATCATTCAATCTATTTAATTCATTATTCCAAACAAATAACACAAGCATATCAAACACTTTCAAGGATTTAATCGATTAAAACAATATATTATTTTCAGTTGTAATTTAGATCGAAAGGGGTTAACCTCTGTGCTTCAGATCTAGGAAGAGAGATCAATCTTGAAACTCAAACCCTTCTCTATGAAGTGAGATCACTCATGAAGCCTAGTCCACTCTAATGTCAATTCTGACAACTAGTTCAAAAGTCCAATCCTGGATGGAACACACACGAAGAATGTTCGTCCCATGTCGGTACGTGGTTGAAATCTTTATTTAATCTTATTTTTGCGTGCAAGAGCATAATAAATAAATATTTCAACAGTATTTAAATACTCCAACAGTATAACATCATAAATCAACGTATACATAAATGAAACAATGACTTTCAATGTCTGATGTAGAAGATCGTATAAGACGCAACTACTGAACATGCTTTCTTAGTCATGAGCAATATAATAATTTAATGGCATAAATAAAAAGACATAAATTAAACTAAACACACAAGCAAACATTATTTAAATCAAAATAATAAATTAAAAGAAGGGAAAAAATTTCACATTGAGATCGCTTCCTAAATTTCTTTCAGATCTTTTTGCGAAGATTTGTGTAGCACTTCGTTGCTACTACCTCACAGGCTATTTAGAATAGCTTAAGAAAAGAAAAGGGACTGAGGATGCCAAGAAGGAGGGGGAGAGAGAGAGAGAGAGAGAGAGAGAGAGAGAGAGAGAGAGAGAGAGAGAGAGAGCAAGAAAAACTTCAACTCTTGTTCTGGGATGAATGAAATGGCTGGGGTAGGGGGGTTTATACAGAGTCTCCGAGGGTTACTTTTGTCTTTTTTTAGCCCAAAATTTTCTTTTTTATGGTGATTTGGCAGCTAGGGTTTTAGGGTTTGAATTATAGGTTCATTTCAACCTTTTTTCACCCAATTCAATGGTCTAGATCGTGTTTTTGCGAAATCGTGTGGCCAACACTTTTTTCCTTTTTTTTTTTAAATTTTTCGAACGAATTCAATGAATTCGTTTTCCGCAAAACGCATGGGCTTAGGCCCATGCATTTTTTTTTTATTTTTCGGTCACACGGGCTGGGCCAAACACAACCCGCTTGTGCGGCCCGATTTGTAAGCATGGGCTGCATTTTTTTTTATATTTTTTGTTGTTTTCCTACCCTTTTTTGTACCTATATACATCTATATAATACATTTATCTTATATATACATATATTTGTAAATATGTCTAAAATCACTTAATAACATATGATTGTATGTACATAGCAAAATATTTGAGATATTTATCAAATTTCTTACAAAATTCTCGGGTATTACATTCTAACCCTCTTAAAGAGATTTTTTCCTCGAAATTGATCTAACCTAGTCGAGCTTTGGTCAACTAGTTCTGGTGAATAGGTCTGGATACTTAGCCTGTATTTCACTTTTGAGCTCCCCTATGGCTTCCTCTATTCCATGATATTAGAACTTTGGTTAAAGAAATGTTTTTTGTTCTCAGGCTTTGTACGTTGTGATCGAGAATCCTAATGACTAGTTCTTCGTATGTGGCATCTTCTTGGACGTCCACATCTTCCCAGTGGATTATGTGTGATGGATCAGGTTCATATTTCTTCAACATAGACACGTGGAAGACGTTATGTACTAAGGACATTCGATTTGGTAGGTCTATCTTGTAAGCGCATTCACCAATCTTCCTGAGTATCTCGAAGGGTTCGATGAATCTAGGTGCTAGTTTTCCTTTGATTCCAAACTGTTTGATTCCCTTCTGCAGACTAACTCTCAGAAACACCTTTTCACCTAGGTGGAATTCCAGTGGTTTTCTTCTTTTGTCAGCATAACTTTTCTGGCGACTTTGTGCAGTGGTTAGTCTTCTTTGGATTTGTCTTACTTGATTGGTCATCTCTTCTACTAGGTTTGATCTAGTAAGTACATGATCCTCTAACTCAGCTTGTACAGTGCCATTTTTATGCTTGCCTGATAACTGTTGTTATAGGCAAACTCCGCCTGGTGTAGGTACTTACTCCAGTTCCCTTTGAAGTCAAGGACGCAAGACCTCAACATGTTTTCCAGCGTCTGGATGACTCTTTCAGATTGTCCATCCGTCTAAGGGTGAAAAGTCGTACTCATGGTAAGTGTAGTGTCTAGTTCCTTTTGTAGACTATTTCAAAATTGTGAGGTGAAATGAGAGTTTCGGTTGGATACTATCGTTTTAGGTACTCCATGAAGATGTACTATCTCTCACATAGAGTTCACCTAGTTTACTGACTTTGTCTATGGATCTAATGGGCAAGAAGTATACCACTTTAGTGAGACGATCAACAATCACCCAAACAGTATCTTCCCCTTTTTGATTTCTGGGTAACCTACTGACAAAATTCATAGTGATGTTATCCCGTTTCCATTATGGGATTAGAAGTGGTTGTAACAGTCCAGAGGGCTTTCGATGTTCCGCTTGTACCTGCTGATAGGTTAGGCACTTAGAGATGTGCTTGGCTACATCTTTCTTCATACCTCTCCACTAATAGGTTTTTCGAAGATTTTGATACATTTTATCTCCTCCGGGATGCATTGCGTACTTCGTTTGATGGGCTTCGAATGGTTTGCCCAACCAGTCCATTTTGTAGTACGCAAATTCTTTCTCCTAGTCTTAGGGTACCTTCGGCATCCATTGTAAAGTCTGTACGCTTACTGTGTTGAATTCCTTCAATCAACCGTATGAGCCATTTGTCTTGCCTTTGATCTTCCCTGATCTAATGTAGAAGATCTGGTTGACAAGTCATATTGTATAGATAGGCTTGTTCTTCATTTAATGTCACACCCATCCTAAAGTCTTCGATCAATTGGTACATTTGACCTTTTTCCTCCTCTTGTTTGTTGAATTTTCTATTGAGGGCGTCTGCTATTTTATTGGCTTTTCCTGGATGGTAATGGAGTTGAAAATCGTAGTCTTTAAGGAATTCCATCCACCTACATTGCCTGAGGTTCAATTCCTTCTGGGTATAGATGTGTTTTAGACTCTTGTGATCTGAAAACATGTCGAACCTCTCACCATACAGGTAATGCTTCCATATCTTCAGGGCAAAGACTATGGCTACTAATTCCAAGTCGTGTGTTTGATAGTTTCTTTTATGGATTTTTAGTTGTCGCGAGGCATAAGCGACCGGTTTCCCTTCTTGCATCAAGACTACACCTAATCCGTTCTGTGATGCATCTGTGTAGAGGAAGTATGGAATGCCTTGTGTCGGGGTGACTGAAATTGGGGCCATAGTCAATCTCTGTTTCAGTTTTTAGAATGATTGTTCACACTTCTCATCCCAGATGAACTTGACTCCTTTTTTGGTTAGCTTGGTCATGGGTTCTGCTAACTTGGAGAAGTCTTGGATGAATCTTTTATAGCATTCAGCTAATCTAGAGCTCGAAAAATAAATTTTTATTTATTTAATTTAATTTTTTCCGATCACTAGTGTTTATTATTATTAATTTTTTTCATGAATCAGAGCAAACTCGTCTTATTTTATTTTGTTCTATGTTCATATGAGTCAAGAAATTTATTTATTTATTTATTTTTCTTTTTTTTTCCCTGCACCACACATATCATCGCGCTTTCATTTTCGAATCACTCTCATTGTCGCGCTCGAGCGAGTAAGCTATAAAATAATTTATTTTTTCTAAAGCACAGTCTATCTCTATATTTTATTATTATTATTTTTTTATGAAACACGATTCTACTTCAATCATTATTATTGTATATATATATATATATATATATATATATATATAATTTATTTATTTATTTTAAATTCTCCTTTTCTAGCAAAATACTAATTTTTTTCCTTCTTTATGCTTACTCGTGACGTAGCGCGCTGGTAAGATTCTGGAGTATTACACATACACCCAGTCTAAACTAACTGCCCAATAAAAAGAACTTTGATAACAACCTCGACAGCGAGGTTTGCAGCTACTATGGTAATCTGTAGTACTATCAACACGAACCGCCTCAAGGATTACCTGAAATGGAAGGGTGGGGTGAGCTTAAGAGCCCAGTGGATCATACACAATACATCAATAGAATTATTTAAATCAAACACAGAACATAGACCCACTTATCAAACATTAAGAGTTTCAAACTTTTAGTTGTTAATTAGACTGAAGGGTTTAACCGTGCTGTTCTCTTATCATTGTCATGTCGGAGAAGATGAAGAAAATGCACTATATGCCAGATTCCAATGGGACAGGGGCACACCTATCACCGAACCTGGGAACTAGGGTCACACCTATCACTCAATTGCCAAAGAACTAGGATCACACTCATAGTCCTGTCATTGGGAACTAGGGACAAACCCATCATTCCATATCGTGAAAACAACCACAGTGATCCCCCATGGACCACTATGATGATTTGTGGTTCAATTCTTAATTTATCTTTGTTCGTGCATCAATGAACATCTCATAACAAACATCGTTATCATTTCATGACGTATAACGCACCATTGCATCATAAAGTAATCATGCTAATCATCTCATAAATAAAGCAACAATCATCTCATGTTATAAAGCATTGTAAACACTGAACATGGGCATATAACTCATGTTATTCTATCATTCATGCATTCATGCCATTCACAAATTATATAAACAACATCCTATCATGCTTCTAGGCATTCAAGGAAGGTAAACACACCACATGTTCAATATTAAAACTCAAATAATACTAGAGAGCAAGATAATCACTTGCACCTGTTGCTCTGCTTGTTCTAATCCTCATTCCAATGATTCGAATCCTCAACTTATAATGGTTTGATATTATAATTTAGTACCCTTTAACCATGCTTCAATGTTCACTTAGTCTAGATAATAATTGGTGTGCATCTAGGTAATATTCGGTGTGTAATATCATGTTCTTCTTCTGTGTGCCGCAGTAGAGAAAGGTACTACCACAATCACTTGGAACTGTGCATGAAACTCCAAAAATAGGGTTTGCGATGCATTATTGCGGTTGCTAGAATTGGCGACAAGGGGTTACTGTGGTAACCAGTGCATTGGCGAGTTTTTCAATACGTTATCGCGGTAACTAGAGGGGCTTGTGTTCTGTGTGTATATGTTACCACAATCCGTTACCGAGGTAAGTACGAGATTTCCAGAAAATGTAACATTTATGCGTGTATCGGCCTAGTAATTTATGACATGACATGATAGCCCGACTTGAACATGACACAAAGTTAACGGGCTTGGGTCAAAACAGGTCAAAGACGATTATATACAACTAAATTCGGGTTATAAATAGGTTAACTTGTGAAAATTGAAAATACTATATTTAACACGATTATAGATAAGTGAAAAGATAAATTATAAATAACTTAATTTTAAATTAATGTATTTTATTAATACGTTGATAATATATTTTTTAATTATTTTTTAAAAAATTAATTTTATTTAATATGTTTTATATTTTTCTTAATATTTTTTTATAAAAATAATTTTAAAATTTGATTATAAAAAATTAAATAGGTTTTATATAAGTACATGATTATGACATGGTTAATAAACGAGTCAGTTTGAGTTTGCAAATCTAATACGATTAATAAATGGGTCGGGTTTGAGTTTGCAACATATGGGTCAGACTCGTTTAAACACGACCCGTTTATGACACGATAACATGAATTACCACCCCTAATACAAATTAAACATAATTAAGAAATTAAATCAAACACCAAATAATCAAATTAAGTAGGAAAAATGGTCTGGACACCCTATGGGCAACAAGACGAATTGGAAAAAATGAAAGTAGCATGTTGCTACTTCAAGCCTCATATAGATAACTTTGCCTCAAGATTTGAATCAATCCAAGGGGTGTTGTGGTGCCCAATGTCTCAGTCCTTGTAGAGCACAATTAGACCTTTCCAATCATATGTGACACACTCCTAGAGATCCTCCTCATATTTAGAAATCATCATCCAAAATAAACCACTCCACCATGATCACCATTGAAAATGAACACTTGAATGCATTTAATGGTGGCTCAACTACTACTCCACCACCTTCTCTACTTGCTCGAGCTTCTTTCTATGCCCAAATACGGGTTGAAAGGAACCCATGCACATATAGGAGACCACCATAATCCTCTCCTCTAACCCTACAAGGCTAAGTCCCTTCCCCATGTCTATAAATTGGTTGATTCTGGGTAATGCTCATCATTTTGGTAAATTCACTTGTGGCTATGTGTGTGGATGTGAAAACCTTAAGGGAACTAAGAAAGCCTTGCTCAAGGATTGGTATAAGTGTGTTCAACCCTCTCTCATTTTTATTTATGCGTATGAAAAGATTCACGCATGATATACAGTAAAATTCTTGACAGTTTGATTATGGTTTTACACCCACTTTGGGGCAATTTTATGTAGCTTATCGACCATACCACCACCATATACATTAGTCGATGTGGCCTTTTTCATAATGATAAAACTACAAAAATAGCATAAAATAATGACTTAAAGTGCCTGAACCAAGTAGCTAATGACAGTGTATCACCACACGCATTGGTGTTGTTGAATCCCATTCAAGATAGGACAATGGCCCTATTTTCCTCAAATCCCTCAAAACTAAGTGTCCAAACCACCATGGTGTTATAGCACACTGGGAGATGAAAAAAAGAGCCATTGAACTCATGAAAGCAACATGAATAAGGCTCCGTACTTGAGATCAAAAGAGTGCATTACTTTTTACATAGTAAAAAGCACTACCCAGAGGCAATCTATTTTGAGATAAACTTGGAGTAGTGTTTAACTTTGCATGCTATACAGAGACAACTACTTTGATGTTTACTTGAGTTTTTCATGGGTATTATTCCAGATTTGGGAGATCCAATGAAAAATATCAAAGAGTAATGATGACTCTAAAACATACACAAAAGCATAAGTCGAAAGTGATGACTTGAGTAAACATATACACACTAGAATTGATGTTTGTGTGCACGTAGGTGCGACTGGAACAACATCTACGGAGGAGCATTGATTAGATACACCCACTCGCTGAATTGTTAGCATGACAAAGGTAGGAATGAGTATATTTTTACCTTCCCAATTATTTAAATATACATGTGCAATGATTATGACAAAAGATATATGTGGTAGTCTATTGTGCACCATCAGGCATGCAAATGTGCTATGCTGACATGATGTTTGATGTTATTGTGTGCAAGTGCATGCTGATTTAGTTGTAAATAGTTGAATGAATATAAAATGTACAACATATCAACCCTAGTAATACCTATATGATCAACGCTCAGTTAAACAATTAACATGCAACATCCATGTGTATATATTGATGTATGACATGAATGATGAAATTTGATGTCTTGTTTAATTTGTGACAATTAAGACTAAGGTTATGAGATGATACACATGCTTGTGATATACGTAGGATAAACACATGATGCTATATGCATATGTGGACTTGATATGATTGATTGATGCCTAACTAAACCCTTTACTCTTAAGTGTTCTATCTTGGATCTAAGGGATTTTTTCTTCATTGTTAGGGTAGTCTAGGATCTGATTTGGTGGGAAAAATATAACAATAATGGTAGTCTAGGATCTGATTTGGTGGGAAAAATATAACAATAATAAAAGTTTTTGGTGGAAAGAAGGACGCCCAATTATGGAATCAAAGCTCAGGTTCTTGGGGTTGGTATTATAAGAAACATCACACTCCTTTTGGGATGATTGTGGTTACTCTTCAGGGATGTCAATGGCTAATTTTTGGTGTTTTAAGGATGGCTGAAAATGTGAGTTTTTTAAGGGTTGGTTTGTTATCCCCAAAATGTGGGAGAAACTAGAGAGAGATCGATGAATTCCTAAGCTTGATGGTTTAAAAAGTTTGTGCACTTTTTTAAAGAGTTTATGACTTAGGTTTTGGCACATTTTTGGAGTCATATTTGCTAGTTTACTCTTAATTTTCTGATCTAAAGGATGCCCAAAATCTGATGAGAAATATGTGCTTAAACTCTCAGATGCTCACACATGCTCACCACCTGTCCTAACTTCATTGGACAAAATTCAAACTCTCAGATGCTCACACATGGCATCATTTACATCATTGATTTATCATTTTTTCTAATGCATGGTCTAAGATATCTTTGATGGCCAGCATGTATCTTAGCCATCCATTCGATCTCTTGAGTTCAACTTGTGAGTTGACAAGTCTTTTCACGATTACATGAACTTGTTAACATTACGTGACATATAGTATGCACAGAGCACCATTTGGATGCGCAACATATCAAAAATTTCAACTTGTCTTCTTTTTGTCATTTAAGCTTGTCTTTGCCCGAGTATTTCTTTATGAGCTTCCATGCGTCATATTTCATGTAAAAAAGATCATTTTACAATAGGTGATAAAATTATAATTTTGCATCTAGGAGGTCTTATTTCACCAGTCATTCCTAAATGGTGCAATTTTAAATTGGAAGGGTATCACAATCAATTGGCCTCAAACACAACTTACATTCAAAACTCAATTGTTCATTGAGTTGTACAATTCACACCAAGTATCATGTTATTGTTGAGATATTCATTGTCAACCATATCTCAATTTGGTCTAGTGTGAATCGGGGTGTATCTAAACCTTGCATGGTGACATAAATGGTGCATTGAAGTCGATATTGCCTTAAGACCTTTTCCTTCCTACTAAGAAGCAAATTTGACATAAAACGAGCTTGCGTTGTTCCTTCTCATCAAGGGTATGTCAGATCTCTTGGTAGAAAAAAGCTCTTTACGTTGATGTCACACCTTGGCCCCCCGCGCCAGGCCTTTCGCAGCTCTACAGTCGAGCATCGCACTACGTTAAAGCTCGACATGTGTGCCCGTCGGTGTGCCAGAACAGGTAACTTCATCCGTTTTCTTTTTCCTTGTTTTGTTCTGTTCAAGTCAAATAATTTCTTTTCTTTGCTTGTTTCAAAACACAACAATTTCTTTCACGAGATTCATTGTCAAATAAACTTTCAATATGTTTTCAAATAGCATTCAAAATTTATATCACCAAGATTTCATAGGATATTAATACAGAAAATCAAAGTACTTGCGGAAGCTTTCAAATCTCAAAACATTCGTCTGAAATCATTGAATGCATCATTATTCATTCAAAATATTTCAAACTATGAAAGATTTGTTCACGTATAACATAAACAAAGGCTTACAGGCCAAAGTTTAAAATTATGTTTCGTAATATAAAACAATTCTATTTACATAAAATGATAACTAGTCAGGCAACGTGCCCATGTTCAAAATACATACACACTGAAATTGAGTTCAAAATGAAACATCTCTAAAAAACTCTTCACCAGTCTTCGGGTCAGTTAATCTTCATTGAGCGTCAGGCCCATGAGTACCTAAAAAATGAAAATGGGGTGAGTTCGAAAGCCTAGTGGATCTCTCCTATACATCACTAACATTATACAAACCAACATACAAAACATGCATACGGTTTCATTACATTAGGGTGTTTTAATCACTTAATTGGTTATTTCTGTCGATCCATCTAAACTTTGCCAGGAATTAACTGAAAGAGTGAACCAACCTCGGTATTCCCCTTGTGGTCTGGACACAACCAGGCGAGACATCTTTATCATATAAAAGTCTACCTCTGAGACCACGATCCATGAAGATATGGAAATCATATAGAAATTGTTATGATCTCCCAAATCTGAGGATCACACAACCACTCGTAGTTTGGCCCGGTTAGGGGATACCCACGATGACGCCTTGGCTACACCCTGATCATAATCTAAGTGATACACCAGCGGATCGTCCATTGCCCCTATACGTGGAGTTATTAATAAACCATTAATATTCTTTAGTTTTTCAAACAAGATTTTCAAACCATACAGCATAACATGTACTAACCTATGCCAAACAAATCATATAAACCATTCAATAGACATTCCAACAATTCATAACTCTAGAAAGCACATAACCGGGCATTAGGATGTCATGGCAACCATTCCAAATCAGTTCACACACTCCTAGCATGATACTAAATACAAGAATGTAACATTCATCATGTTTCGCATACAAAACCCGCATAATACTAGTGAGCAAGGAAGTCCCGCCCACCTGTATATGCTGGATGAACCCTTGCACTATTCCGCAACACTCACCACTTGTCAAATCTGAAATCAACATTTACAGATTCAATCCTCCAAATCTCCAAAATCCCCAAACTATATCAATAACCACCATAGACATCAAATCTGGATCATTCATATCAAATTCCAAATAAAAGGGTTTTTCCCAAAAGTTCAGATTTCTCATTTCACCGCATGAGCGTACAAAACTACATTCATTTCCTCCCAAATTCAAAACTAGTCACTACTTCAAAACACGAGTGGATAGAGAGTTATTACCTATCAAAGGATTTGCACCTTTAGAAATCCTCCAGATGATTCATAAAAATATTCTATGCGTTGAATTTGGCAAAAATTCGGATTTCCCCTTTGTTTTCTCTTTTTTTTTTTTTTTTTCTTTTCTCCTCTTTCCTTGGTTCGTGCTCTATGAATGAAATGAAGTGAAGACTCCCAAGCATTCTAAAAACATCAAGTATCACACCCCATTTGAATAATTCCATAATTATCTCCCTATTATCCCTTGATTATCTTCATATTATCTTTTTATTATCCTCAAAGAAGTCAAAAATAATGGTTCATCATTATCTCTTTATTATCCTCACATTATCCCTTTATTATTGTCGGGACCCCTTCCCTAGGATGAAGGACGAATCGACCGGCACAATGTCCCAACAAACCCGCTCGCAAGCCGAGTTTGCCAAGACACTGTTAAGCTTCAACATACAATACTACATCACACACTATCAGAGTAATCATAAGGAATGCATAAGAGATTTAACATATGAACACCAATAAAAACTCCATATTTCTAAAACGGGTCATTACACATGTGTAGCAACGGGAGAGACTATTCATTATATATAGGCTATCCTCACCCCTATACATGGTTCTACCTCTCAAAACATAATAACAGAAAGGAAAATACAAGAAGTCCTACCCAAAAGAGTAAGAGAGGGCAGTCCTACGCGATGACCACTCCCTTGCCCTTATCCGCGACAGAGAAACCTGAAATGTTAGAGTAGTGAGCCTAATTGTCCAAGGCGGCTCAGTGAGTAATGCAGTTTAATTCAAACTTAAAACAAGTATTCCACAGTTAAAACATATGCCGTGGATGCATGAACAATAACATTATGCAAGTGAATGCAACTGTAAACACAATTTAAATTCATAATGCAGTCGTGCACCTTAGTTAAAAAATAGTTAAACAATGAAAACATTCGTCGAGGCTCGCAAGCTCTCCGAGGCGATTAAAAACACTCGAGCGGGAGAACCCGACGGTTAGGTGTAGAGTTGACGACCCAAATTTGGGCCCACAGAACCCCCCTCAGGGCACTCTGTGCTAGGTGGTCACTCGATGCTCTATGGGAACCCAATCAATACACGAGCGAGTTGCAGACAGTTAGGCATATCGTGACGGCCTAATTAGGACTTATTGCCGTTGCCGTCATCGTAGGCCCACAGAACCCCTCAATAGGCACTCTGTGCTAGGTGGTCACTATCAGGGTCACAACTCGCCCTATTTGCTCTACCGCATCCAATACCCTGACCCGTTCCCGGACCTCGACATTCGGTGCATTTTTCATTTAAAACTCATTCAAAGGATGCAAGTTCATCACAATATGTAACATCATTTTCACAATGCACAAAATAACAAGCTCTAAAAGATGAGTTAGAAACACTACTCACGGGGATGCTCCGCTACCGGCGCTCCTCTCGCGACCGGTCGCGTCCCGCTAGCAGTGGGTCCTGCGAAATCGACGCAACTTCTTAACATTAATATGGGACTTGGCTCACTCTAATTCTATATCATTTGTTAATCAATCATTTGGCCTAGTCAAGACTAATTCATATATGTTCGTTCACTTTACCTTAGTCGCTAAGTCCATTTGATTGACCTCAGTCAATCTTGGTCAACCCTAGTCAACCTATCATTTGTTGACCTAGCTAGTTAACAGAGTCATACAGGGTCAATTCTGGTCATTATGGGGTCAATTGGACCAAAAAGGGCCAATCTTCCCAATTTTCATTCCTTAGGCAAAAACCTTAGCCTATGATCCTATCTGTGCAACTATTTTCCTGATTTTTCTGCAGGCAATCCATCCATCGAATTTGCACTAAACTTTGCAAAACTGTTCTAGACTTCCTAAGGTTTCCCCAAAATTTTAAAATACAATTTTTGGACCTCATTTACTAAGGTTTCTAAGCATGATAACAGAAACTGCACGTACCCCATATCCCCTGTGACACGCAGTGACTATTTGCCTCAGTTGACCTAGCTACACACATCAGAATGCTCTGAAATTTTGTAGGAAACTTATAGACATATCTGGGGGTCTCTTCACCAAATTTCAGCTCAATCTATCAAGGTTTGGTCAGTCAATTTTATTTCAGAAATTTCAGACAGAATGCAGGAAATTTCTGGGTGCATAGATTTCACCATCCTCTAGTGTTCTTTTCCTTCATTCAATCACCCCTCTATGGGTTGTTTCTTGGGTTGTAACATCGAAAACATGCTTATCATTCCATCAATATTCTGTTATATCCTAAAGAACACAGAAATTTGTTCTAGCACCCTACTATCATGGCATATTTGCATGCATAACAAGAT
>JAJIYU010014041.1:0-13462 GCA_030144865.1 Tinospora cordifolia
AAAAATATTTTTTAAAATTTAGAAAAATATTTTTGAGTTCAATTTTTTTTTTTTGTGATATTATAATTTTGGTTATGAAAGATTACATCAAAAATCATAAATGAGATACAACTTATCGTTCAATAATAATTATATACTGAAACAAAATCTATCAAATAAGTTACGCATAGAAAAGCTATTTAATTATTTAATATTAGTTTAAAGCAATGCGATTAGTATACCTAGTAAACCCAACTTTGTTGACAAAGTCATTTAGCATTTTTGTAGTCTTAATTCAAACTTTAACATGATTATATATGGATACAAATTATTAATTATATTATACTTATCTTTGGAAAAGGTTGGTGACGTGTACCATGAGGTAAACAAGGAATGTGTGGGAGCTTGTTAATCGTCAGGACTTCTAGAGCACTGGAACAGATCTGCTCCTTAACTCTTGTCTTTTCTTTCTTTTTCTTTTTCTTTTTTTTTTTTCTAATTTTTTCCTCGCATTCTGTCTCTCAGGAAGAATAAAGATTGAAATGCGTCTTTTTTTGGGTCTTGCTTGGTTGCTTTCAAAATCGAAATTCAAATCTATAATCAGTCCAAAAGAACTTTACTGAAATTATTTACTAGAAAAATTCAAGACCAAAGTTATAAAATGATTCCCACTGCTTCAAAGACCCAACAACCCAACATGTTTTTTTTTTTTTAATGTATTGAGCTCTTCCATCAATTGATATAAATATCAGCGAATCGACCATATTTTTCTTGACAAAAAAATAACGAGATAACTTCATATGCTCTTATTCATTTTTTTATCCAAAAGTAATACTAATTTTATCTATTCCATGATTAAGGGGATTCACGTTGTGCCAAGATTTTGAATCAGAAGATAAATTTCAAGAAATGACGGATCTAAATTAATTATGATTCTATTCAAATATAAAAAATTGTTCATATTTATTATAATGTAATTATAACAAGTCCCCCAAAAATTCATATAGATAATTATTCTTTTATATAATTAATTCTTAAAATCATTAGTTTTTGTATTACATATTTTTTAAAACGTAACACTCATTAGTTAAAGCACTTAAATTAAGGTTTTTATGATCATACTAAAGAAAAAAAATTTTAATTATTAAAAACTTAAATAATAGGAGAAAAATTGATTATTGCATGCGTATTGACTCGGTGACACATTTTGATGTTCAACAATACAATCAAAATGCAACAGATGGCAGCTTCTTATCGGCTAGAAAGTGCCCAATTAGCTGGAGAGAACGCCTTGGAGCAAATGTGGGGACTCCGTGACCAGCTCCTCTGACTGTGACGAAGGTCAGACCATCATAGACAATGGTCCAACCACCAACCTGTCAACCACAGATCATGTAAAACTTTTTCTTTTCTAAAAATAAATAAATTTAGAAACTGCCCTTAACATCTTCAATGCCCATGAACAAGCTACACCACAGCTTTTAAAAATAAAATAAAATAAAATAAACATTGAACGCTCGAACTGTACCGAGCGCTCAACGTCCAATGCGTATGACAACACTGAGGTGGCGCTCAAGATGCCCTAAGTTTAGAAGAGTTTAAAAATTAAGAAATAATAATAATAATAATAATAATAAGATTTTTCCTAAATTATTCATTTCCAATATAAGTCTCAGTTGGAATTTTTCATACTCCCTTTCACCTAAGTTTTGAAAATACATAATTTTCTACTTTTTTTTTTTTAAGAAGTTGGATGAGACCAACTTTAAAATGAGCTTTTTTTTCAAAAAAAAAAAAAAACACTTTCAAACAAGTTTTATCAGACAGAATATTTCTGAGAGAGATCAAAATACTTTTGAAAACTGTCCATAAAAAGCCTATTTCGAAAAAAAAATAATAATAACTTTATTGCTAATAAAGTTAAAACAATACTTTTAAATTTTGTAATTTATCCTTTTAACATCTAAGTTTTATTTTTAATTATCTTTATTAATATCATTTAAATGATTTTAATCATTTAATTACATTAAAATTATAAATATAATTCTGTTTTAATGTAAAATATTTCTTTAAATTATTTTTTTAGTAAAAATTACGCACTAAATATGCACATCGGCATATCATTAATTGAATTTTTATTGATATTACCTCCTTTTGATTATACCAAGGACTCCAATCTTTTTTGATGTTCAAGCCAAGCTTGTTTAGTGTGTACCGAGTTGCTGTAACAGGAACCCTTCCATCTGTATCTCCACTGGAAATCAGAAAAGAAAAAATTAATTTATTCCTTTTTTGGTTTGTTTAGATTTAATTGTACAAAGAAAATAATGTGCTATCAATAATTCATTACTCCTTTTAAAGAAAAATTTACCTGAACACCCAAACCCGAAGACCACCATTGATGAGTTTTCTAATGACCGGGAGAACAGAATGAGCCGAATCATTCCATGAAAGGTTGAGATCACGGCTGAAAAAGACATCAAAGACAGATTTAATAAACCAAAAATTAAAAAAATAATAATAATAAACAAGAAAAAGAAGAAATTCTATAAAGGGCCATTTTGATTACTTGCAAAGAGCCCAAGGTCTTGAAATTTTGGTCACATTGGCATGCAAAGCTTCCTGAACATCGGGCCGATTGAAGTATGCTGTCGCATAGTTCTCTATACATGGATCATACCCGGCTGGAATTCTACGCCAAATTTCCTACAATAAAACCTTCCAATTTAACATAATTCTAAGCTATCATCAAAACTTTTCTCTCTCTCTCTCTTTGGATGAAAAAATAATACATCATTCGGATATAATGACAAGCAACAATATATAGTGTTCTTGAATCTTAAACAGAAGAAATTAATTAAAAGGAGCAGGAACATACTAGACTCGAAAGAGATTGCTTAGAAACAGTCTGCGGGTTCATCATTGAAGATTTTCCAAATGGGATTCCCTTAGGACAAGTCGGAGAGTACAAGCTATACATGTCGATGATATTGTACAGATCATAGTATTTTGCAATGGCATCAGAACACTCTCTTGTTTGGTTGTCTTTACTGAAATCACAGTTCTCTTTAATTGCTTTGTATAGTCCATCAGATATCACAGCATGGCCCCAAGCATAATCAATCATCCCGTTTTGATCCATGTCATAATCCATCAATGCATTTCCAATCTGCAAAACATGTTATTTGTAGTAGGTAAGGGAAAATTATGGATGTTGAGTGCTTTTTTGTATTCCAAGCAGGGCCTAAGAAATTGTAATCTTTCTATTTAGTGAGACAGTTACAGACTTACTATGAACCCTTTGAAGTTTATGTAATTTTCTTTTGATGCTTTCTTATTTTCATCAAAAATCACCTCAGCAAGCTGTGGCACGTAGTGCCCTGAAAGCAACAATACAAGGAAAAGAAAACGATAAAAAATGGAACTTACAGAAGCAAGAAAAAGTGTATTTCAGAATAATATTGCAGAGAGTGAGTAAAACATGAACAAAATGTCTACTTGCCTGCATAGCTTTCCCCGGCTATGTAGAACTCATTTGATTTATACTGTGGGAACCTCTTAAACCAGTTCACAAGAAACTTGTATGAACTGAATGCTGAAAGCGAAAGAAAAACAAAACGGAATTATGGATTATTCTTAAAAAGTTTTTATAGATACCCTGAACCCAAAAGATGATCTTTTTGGCAAACATGGAGCCAAGGGAGAGGCTTGAATGGATTGACGTTTACAAATCTAGTTTACTTGGTGGCAATCAAAGTTCATAGAGATATAGACACATTTCATTTCTAATCTCTGCCCAAGTCAATAAAAATGCATAGGTTCTTGATTCTTCAAATGTGATTCATAGGAAAGCTTATCATTTACAAAGTGAAAATTGCAATTGTTAAGGGTGCTAATTATTAATCTTGTGCTTATTATGTTAAGGTTTGAGCATATACCTGTAGCATTGTCACCATGAATCAAATTGCTAGAATTTGAATAAGAAAATCCAACATCAGCAGGAGCTTCCAAGAAAAGCAAGTTAGCCACTGAAATCAATTTAAAAAAAAAAAAAAGTAACCATTGGAATGTACATAATGATGTATTTAGAATCATTTCTACTTCATGTAAATACTCTCATATGACCAAAAAAAAAGCAAGAATAGTAAAAGGAAGGATAGTGAGAGATGCCTCTGTTCCAAGTATAGGGATTGAACTTTATCTCAAGGCCTTTCTTCACAAGAAAAGGCCCAAGTTCTTGTGCCTCACCAAATCCAACAGATGAACATCCTGGCCCTGCATGAAATCAATAATGTCTTAAAAACTGCATTAACTGATGGAATCTAGTGTTTTACAAATTTCTAAAGAGTGTCAAAATAATACTATACAACCTATTTAAGCTAAAGTTATTCAACAAATAAATGTGAGAGCAGAGCAAACTTTTAACGACCCATGCCCTATATTATAGCTGTGACTAATTAAATATATGCTTACCTCCATTGAGCCACAACAAGAGAGGCATGACAGCAGGATTATAAGTAGCTTCAAAGAACCAATAGAAGAGGGCTGTTCCATAGCTCTGATCGGCTGTAACATAACCTGCATAATGCTTGAAAGTCACTGGAGGTTGGCCGGGAAGGTTCACAACTTGGTCAGCATCTTGTTGAGATTTGGTGACTGGGTCAAGTGCGGATGACTGTGAACGTTGAAATAAGAGTAAGATAAAGCAGAGTGAATGAAACAAAGCAGAAGATGAAGCAAAGACGGCCATGAGGGAGGAACTGGATAGCATAGCAAAGGTCTCAAATGCCTTACCAAAGTTATATAGGATAGGTTAAGTAAATCGTGACAATCACTTGAGTCTAATACTAATGTCTTTCAAATATTTGAACAAGCTCAAAAGGATGTTCTTGATGTTTGTTCATAACAAAAATTAAAGATAATCCCTGCCCTTCTAACGAAAAGGAAAAAGTACAAAAGACAAACATAAGAAACATCATAGAATAGAGAACAATCACCAATTCAGTGTATCCAATACGAAAAAAGAATTAATATGGACCACGTAATTCGTGGGGTTTTTGGGTATGAGACATTTGACAAAGTCCCGTTTGATTGAAACATTTTAACTATCCTATTGAATTGAATGGTAATTGGGTGGTTCAGATTTTCCGAAATGGATTATCTTCCGGTCTAAAGAATATTTGTTGGAAGTTCACTGGTTAGACACATCTAACATCTTAGGCATTGACAAAGGAATAGCTCTATGTATGGAAGTAACTAGCTAGTGCTGTAATAAAGTGCAGTGGTCCCGGATGGCTTTTGTGACCACTTGAAGCCAAACTAGGGACCTGTTGGATCATTTGATCTAAATTACTGTAAAAATTTTAAAGTAGAAAAGCCTGGAAGAAGAAGAAGACAAAGAACAAAGAATTCTGTGAAGAATGCATCACAGCAGCATTGAAATCCAAACAATAACCAAATAAGGTCATATCATCATGTCTCAAAAGAGCATCAAAATTTTCAAGACTACTGCTAGAGACCCAAAAACGCAAACACTTTTATAATAAGGCAGAAGACTATCTTCTGCTTTTTACCGCTGACGCCTCTGAGTTAGACAAAGCTAATATAACTAAATAAACATGAACACTTCTTAAGTTCATCTCCTTTGTCGGACAGTGGTTGCTTAGGGTGTTTTTTTTTTTAAGTTTTTTTTTTCTTTAAAGAAAGGAAAAAATGAAAAATGATAGTATCATCACCTATATATTATAAGATACTAATGGAATGTAAAATGTTCACCAATTGAAATTGTGAAGTTCTGAAACCCAAGGCATGCAGGCCTGTCTCTAGATCCCCATGCCCTGTTAAGGATGACAGTTCCAAGGCAGTCAACGAAAAAAACCAATCAGCTGGGTTTCATGTAGGTCCAACCGAAGAATCTGAATACAGAAAGGTACTGAAAACAAGGGTTTGTTGCAATGCAAAAAGAATGTCAGAAAAGTGGGCCACAAAAAGCAACAAACTGAACAAAGTTAAAGACAAGAAACGGGTGGCCAAAACAAAGCTGCAAACAAGCAATTTTGACTATTAAATAGTGATTTCAAATTTGGATTCATCCAAGAGCTGCTATACCACATTTACAATTTCTCACAAATTGTTATTGTTAAAAAATTATAAAAACTACTAAAGCCACTCCTTCCAATTTATCTGCCCACGGTTTTGAAGATCAAGAATAAAGCTTATTATGTAAATTTCTCAAGTAAAAGATGTTATTCAGGAGACAAAAGAAACATCATCGAACTAAATAGGTAGGACTCTTAAAACAATGAACAACCAAAGACCCGTCCTCCCATTAAAGGGGTTGATATTTTATGGATAACAAAATCACCCTTCATGACACAATTAAACACCTGCATCAGCAGCAAGAAAGAATCTGTTCTGGATCTAGCTCCATCTCCGCCGGTCCTCCTCTTCGTCAACTGCAGTGTACCATGCAGGTCGCCGCTTGGAATTGCTAAGCCTGTAATTCAGAAGTATCTCTTCATCACATAACGGCCTTGTGGCCACAAGAACAAGTGTCCTCAGAACAGGAATGTCAGAAGTAGAATCAATAGACCCCCCAGATCTAAACCAAAAAGAACCAAGCCTTCTCATCTTCACTGGCTCGTTGTTTCCAAACAAGATATTTGGAATGTAAGTTCTTATTTCTTTTTCGGTCAAAGGAAAATCATAAGGGCAGACCATGACATTTGGAGCCATACCCTTGGCAGGGTGATTGGAAAAATGGCCCAAGGCTAGAGGATTGCGCCGTTCTAATATCTCACCACTGCAGTCTCTTTTGCTACCCTCCAAAGGCTTACTGATCAGTTTCCATAGCCGATCTGAACCACTATCACCAGTTTCAGAAGCACTAAATTGTAATTGTGGCAAGCTTAAGCCATTCCATATTTCACGATTCCCACCTCCAACACCCCAAGGCAATGCATTAATCACAATGCCATCGAACCTTGTTATCAAATAAGGGTTGTTAGCATCAACCTTCGGATACCCAGGAATATACCGGTAATAAGCAGGGGAGTAAATTACACCAGGATAGAAGGCTACCATAGCTCCCACATCAACTTCACCACTCAAGAATAAACCTTGGCCAGCTTCCTTGTGAGGAATTTGAGATTGTCTGACTTCAAGGGTATAGCCAATATGCTCCTTCAAAGAAATAGAGAGTTCAGCTTGTGAAAACGGCAGTGTTTCAGGCACAACTGCACTGAAATAAAAAGCCTGAAGTCAGTGCCGAGAATATAGTTCTTTTTAACCAAAGGTATCGTCAAAAGCCTAAGGAGACACCTACGCGGTTTGCATATGAAACTTACCATTTTTATTTTCATAAAATATGCAAAAAAGAAAAAGGAGTACAAAGAAAAGCAAAAACAGCATACGGACATGTAACAAACCATTTGGACAGCAAATTGTTGAAATCATTTTCATGGGATGACCATTCATTTTTAGTAGAAGAAGAGCTGTGTCTCTTGCTTTTCCATATGACTTCCAGAAATTGGAGTTAATGCTTAATGAGTTACAAAGAAGCAGATTTTTTTTGTTCATCTAGCATTCACCTCCTAACCTTATTTCTGAAATTCCCCAAAGATTAATTGGGCCATTGGTGATCTCTCCAGATGCCTTCTACTTTTCTGATGAGCATAAAAACACATATCAAGAAATGGCTCTAATGATCTACTAAGAGATGAAAATGGTCACCAACCAGAAAGTGAATAAAGGCCAATAATGCAATTATGCTAGAGAAACATCTTGGATGAAATTTACAATCCAATTTTCTGGAAGTTCAGATAAACAAGTAAATAATAAGAGAGAAAAAATAATAAATTCCAATTCAATCCTTGAAAGCATCATTGCTACCAAACTTTAAATTAGCTACCTATAAAATAGATAAGAAAGGTGACTAATGAATTTGTCAACAGGTTAGCTCTTATTAAAAAGTAATTACAACTCAATTTCACAAACTTTGACTACCAAAAGAGTGTTCAAATCGATAAGAACAGCTTATAATGAGCACTCACCTCGTTGAACTGTAGATGGCCCACATTTGCCAACAGCAAGACTAAGGCCACTTCGGCGAGGAGGCCCACTTGTATCCAAAGATGAGTCAATTGGCTCAGATATATTTTCAGATTTAGGGAGAAGAATCTCATCCATTGATGAACAAAAGGTTTTGATTTGAGAATGGATGTTTTCCTGAACTTGTTTCTGCTGATCACTCAAGGAGGCTTTGCTAGCCATGTCAATAATCTCCTCTGCATCTGTCTCATTTGCATCCCTTCCCAACCGATTATAACTGAAAAAGTAGCATCAAGTGTGAGAACCAACAAACATTCCACACGCACATATATGGTATAGATATCAACTTCATCAAATAAATCCATGTATAGTGCAACCTCATCCAGTTCACCTACAAGACAAGGGTGAACCCGATAATAATTTCCAGTCACATGCCACAACAATAGCATATGTTTGTGATGCATAATTATTTCTATATTTTGGGGGAAATAGGAGAATTCATAATATAATGTGAAACAAATTTTTTCTGGTAAAAATGCAAAATAAATATAACATCTACCATATCCAATGAAAAGAGACAATAAAAAGGCAGGATCCACCCTGTAAAAGAAATCCCTAGGTCAATTAATCATGTACCCTGCCCACAAAGAAAGGGATTCAGCAATGTATAAAATTTCTTACAATATCGGAGTTGTTCAAAGTCAAATTTCAGTTCCATTTTTTGGGTTCAAAATAACAAGATCTACCCAGTGACCGAATCCAATTCTTAATATGGCAAACAATACTATGAGTGTATCAAATGTAAAATTTGATATAGAATTTAATGTCAATAACGATTTTGGCATATGGCAAATGCAAGTCCGAGACATTTGATACAACAAAAGTTACACAAGGCTTTGTTGAATCCAAAAGGAAGACTATCGAATTTGTCAAATAAAGATTGGAAAAAGTTTGCCCAACAGCATGTAGTACATTTAGATTGTGTTTGACAAAGGAGATTGCAAATAGTGCCAGACACGAAAAAAATGCAACATCGACCTAGTCTAAGTTAGAAGATAAATAAATGACAAAAAGTAACTCACAAATAGATTATATATGAAGAAAAAAATTACAGATTTTTCAAACGTAAGGAGGTATAATTATGAATGAACACCTCAATGAAATTAACAGAATCATTGCAGATCAGTTAAATATTGGTCAGAAAATTGAAGATAAAGATAAAGCTCTACTCCTTATTTATTTGTTTCTTGAGTTATATGAACACTTAGTCACTGCTTTGTTTTATGGAAATGAGACTTTTGAATTTTGATGACGTTTCAGCTATGCTCCTTTGAAGTGAAACAACGAAAAAGATTATAGTTAGTAATCCTCAGTCAAAAGGTCTAGTTGCAAGTGGTAGATTTGATGAGAAACAATTTGGTAGATTGTGATTCATTAGAAAGTATGTTGTCCAACAAAAGATGAATGTGCATTTTGTCATCAAAAGGGGCATTAAAAGAATGTTGTCCAACAATTAAGAAGAAGAACAATGCTTGTATGAATAATATGTCGGTCTGATAAGTGAATCTTGAATATATGTTGTATTTATCATGTTTCCTAATAAAATTTGATTCTCCAATTTTGAAGAGGGTAATGGTGGTTCAATTTTTTAGGATAATGACAGTACTTATAAAATTCGAGAACTTGGTATAGTCACGTAGAAGTTGCATGATGGAACAATTAGATATTTGATAAAAGTACGATATATGCTAGATTTGAAGAAAAATATCATCTCTGTAAGTGCATTTGAATAAAAGGTTTCAAGGTCACCATTGAAACAGGTGTTTAGAAAATGACGCAATGTGCATCTATGGTGATGAAGGAAATTAGAAAGAATAACTTGTATTTTTGGCAAGAAAACATAACTTTAAGTGGAGCTGACACAGTTGATAAGGATCATGCATGTGAGTCCTAACAATGATCAAAATTAGCTATGCCCAAGGGACGAAGACATCAATGATCTGCGAATCTTATAGATACAATAGCAGATGTAGACTCAATTGTTGCAGATGTAAACTCAATTGTTACAGATGGCATAAGTGGTATGACTACCACTTATAAGAATGTTATTCACAAATGGTTCGGGCATACATGGGTATGAGAATATAGTGATATGATTGACGTGATTCTCGCTAAGGTAAAACTTGTTAGATGTTAGGTGCTCCAAACCACTCAATGTGAAATTCAATTTAGAATCAGTTTCGTTAATACTAGTTTTCTAGTTGATATTGACAATTTAGTTAGTTGTGTAATGTTGAATGTAATTAAGATTTTTCTCTTATATAAACCTTTGTTGGGGCATATAAGACTGCAATTGAGAATTTAAGATTTATGTGAGAGCACTTTTGTATGAAAAGATTTTGATAGATTTGATTATAGTTTGTAATCTATTTGCATTTCTTATATTGAATTATTTTTCATCTCCCATGGACGTAAGTGACACACCGAACCACATAAATTTTCATGTTCTTTTAGTTAAGTTGATTTGCATTCAATTCCAATTTTTGACTATTTGGTGTGCGCATTTTGTTTGATTAGTTTTCGCTTCTGTTGCTCACAACAAGATCCACCGAGGAAAAGAATTCCTTAGGTCAAAAAAATCATGAAAATAAATGGTAATTGAGAAATTCCTACTCTTGTTTCCATGGTTAACAGTAACAGAAACTAATGAAAATTGTACAGGAAAAGTAACATCCTAAAACCGGACTGGATGATTACATGGCATTAGAAGATCAGCCTTTTACTCTAAATCTCTTACGGAAGAGAAAATTAAAATGACCTGGTATAGAGGAAAAGGCGATTCACATCTGCTTCAAGCTGGATCTGCCTCGAATCTTTAGCAAACATAGGATTCTTTGCCATAGTTTTCACAGCCTGGAAACAAATTCAAATAAACACCCAAAAATGTCAGCATACAACCTACATTACAACGCAATTAAACAAAGCCTTTCTTTTTTTCAAGAAACAGTTACACTTAACAAATTTTAGGGTCATCTAGATACAATAGTTTTTTCAAATGATTCTGCTTTCAAATGAAGTCGCAATGTTTGTTGTGTCTCGTTCAGTTTAATCATGTTCACAAATCCACCAAATTCAAGCGTGATGCCCAACATCCGAGCTCGTGAACTAAATAAGGTCCACAGAACTGACTCTATGAATCCTGATTTACAATCTAATTTTCACTCATTTAACTTCCATGCTACCTCAGAAATCAAGCTGCAACAATATCTCAATCTATATCCATAATCAAACGATCCCCACTAAATACCATTAAAAAACACAATTGATAATCACTAAAATTTCATCTACATTCACTCTTAAAGTTCACATTTCATAATTGAACCTCCGTTCAACTAAGATTTCAATCTTCCAAAATAGATGGACAGATAGATAGAGAGAGAGAGAGAGTGAGTGAGAGAGAGAGAGTGAGTGAGTGAGAGAGAGAGAGAGAGAGAGAGAGAGAGGGGGGGGGGAATTAGAACACAAATAAATCGCCTACATACCTCTTGAAATTTTCGAAAAAGAAAAGCCATTACAGCACCCGATTAAAGCTCTCTGCTTCTCTCTATTCTCTTCCTGCCAACGAGGACTAGGGATGAGCTGATGAGCTTCTAGACCCTAAAAGTGTTGTCAATCTACAAAACCAAAATGGATTTCAAATTACAGTTATTCCAAATTTTAAATGAGCCTCCCTTACTTGAAAAATATTCGAGTTAGGTCCCAAATCCCTTCAATGGGCGGCATTTTTAAAAATTTTATAAAATATTTGCAGAACCAAAAAAAAAAAAAAAAACACGACATTTTCTATCCAAACACAATCCAGATTCAAAAGAATAAAGAATAAAGAACTAGGGAGAACAATCTAGATCAAAACAATTTTTAATCAACATGAAATCTCCATAAGATCAAAACAATCCAGATTCAAAAGAGTAAAGAACTAGGGAGAACACAAAAAAAAAAATCCAAAAACCAAAGCCAAAACATACAACTGCAAATTTGATCCAAACACTCACAGAATAAACGTAAAAAAGGTACTAGAAAACTCATATTTTTTCAGGAACCATCCTTCAGCTAGCATTTTGTAGAGATGTTAAGAACGGCGAATCTGAAGAGTTAGGGCTTTCTTTTCTTTTTCATTTTGTTCTGTTTTTTTTTTTTTTCCTTTTCGAAGTATATGGATCCGTTTGCGTTGGAACGTAGCTTCTAAATTAGGGTGTGTGTATGTGTGTGCGTGAGGGAGAGACAAGAACGAAGAGAGAGAGAGAGAAAGAGATATGTAGCTCCCTCCCTCTCTCTCTCTCTCTCTCTCTCTCTCTCTCTCTCTCTCTCTCTCTCTCTCTCTCTCTCTCTCTCTCTCTTACTCTTAGTGGGGATCGTTTGATTATGGATATAGATTGAGATATTGTTGCAGCTTGATTTCTGAGGTAAGATGGAAATTAATGAGTGGAAATTAGATTGTCAATCAGGATTCATAGAGTCAATTCTTTGGACCTTATTTAGTTCACAAGCTCAAATGTTGGGCATCACGCTTGGATTTCGTGGATTTGAGAACATGATTAAACTGAACGCGACACAACAAACATTGCGACTTTATTTGAAAGAAAAATCATCTGGAAAAACTATTGTATCTAGATGACCCTAAAATTTGTTAAGTGAAATTGTTTCTTGAAAAAAAAAAAAAGAAAGGCTTTGTTTAATTGCGTTGTAATGTAGGTTGTATGCTAACATTTTTGGGTGTTTATTTGAATTTGTTTCCAGGTTGTGAAAACTATGGCAAAGAATCCTATGTTTGCTAAAGATCCGAGGCAGATCCAGCTTGAAGCAGATGTGAATCGCCTTTTCCTCTATACCAGGTCATTTTCATTTTCTCTTTAGTAAGAGATTTAGAGGAAAAGGCTGATCTTCTGATGCCATGTAATCATCCAGTCCGGTTTTAAGATGTTACTTTTCCTGTACAATTTTCATTAGTTTCTGTTACTGTTAACCATGGAAACAAGAGTAGGAATTTCTTACTTACCATTTATTTTCATGATTTTTTGACCTAAGAAATTCTTTTCCTGGGTGGATCTTGTTGTGAGCAACAGAAGCAAAAACTAATCAAACAAAATGCGCACACCAAATAGTCAAAAATTGAAATTGAATTCAAATCAACTTAACTACAAGAACATGAAAATTTATGTGGTTCGGTGTGTCACTTACGTCCATGGGAGATGAAAAATAATTCAATATAAGAAATATATAAATAGATTACAACCTATAATCAAATCTATCAAAATCTTTTTACACAAAAGTGCTCTCACATAAATCTTAAATTCTCAATTGCAGTCTTATATGCCCCAACAAAGGTTTATATAAGAGAAAAATCTTAATTACATTCAACATTACACAACTAACT
>JAJIYU010014042.1:0-13481 GCA_030144865.1 Tinospora cordifolia
AATATACTACATTGTTTTCCCTAGTTACACTTATAAATTGTTGCATTATTTGCTTTATGTCTAGGGTTTATTTATGTTGCATATTATTCATTCATCATCTAAAGAATGCATGTTTGCATCTCTTTACCTATTTAAAAGTGTGCACATAAAGTAAGCAACATGAATGCAACAAGTAATAGAAATATAGAATCACACAAGAGATACCAAGAGTTACGTGGTTCGGCTATGCCTTCATCCACAGGTGATAGAAAACGAGATCCACTATGAAAATTGGAGGAATACAAGTACAAACCCTAGTCTCCCTTGGGGTTCTCTCAGTCTCTCAGTAATTAGGATTAATCCAGAAATCCTAATTAAGGAGGCATTTATACATGTCTAATGATGGACTCTACAAATAATCCACATAAAGTGTGGGCTTAATAATTGGGCCCACAAGATTGTGAGCCATTATACAACTTAGGGTCATTTTGGTCTCACAGGTAGGGGGCTCCTTTGATTTATTATTTGTTCCAACAACACTTAAAATGATATTCATTTTTATTTTTATCTATATTTTTCTAAAAGAAAATCATGTTTATGAATTACGAAGAAAATGTATTGTGAATTAATCTAATGTTCTTGATCCAAATTATTAAGAAAATTTTGAAGAATATTGACAAATGAATCAAAGGTATATTTCGTTGCTTGTGAGTTTGAATTGCCACATCTCTTCTTACTTTATTGTGAGATGAAAATCAAATTGATTTTATTCTAATTAGGACAATCATTTACATCTCTTCTTGCCAATATAAGTAGAATTTACAAGTTGATATATTTTTTTCATGACTAATGTCTAATAGTTTGTTGTTATAAACCGAAAGAAGCCACTAATTGATAGCAATGGATAAAGAATGGGTGAAGTATAATAGACTTTCAAAAGAATATCAAAATGGAGCTAGAAATTTTGCCAATGTAAGTAGAAAAAATGTTGGAAATGTTGAAAAGATTATTTGTCCTTGTGCAAGATGTATTTGCCTTGATCATCAATATGCTGACATAGTTTGTGAGCATTTTGTGATAAAAGAGATGGATCTTACATATAAAAATTGGGTTCTATATGGAGAAGCTGTGGATAAATTTCTAATCTATGAAGATATTGGTAAGACCGAAGAATATAACATATATGAATCGGCATACGCTGAGAAGGGTGCAAACGAAGAATTTATGGAAAAAATGAACAATGAAGAATTTAAGAAAAAGTTGGAAAATGCTGAGAAACCTTTATATTAAGGTTGCCAAGACTACATAAAATTGTCCACAGTTGTGGTTTTGTATAAACACAAGGTTTCATATGGTTTATTTGATGCAGGGTTTAATGATCTTCTACAAATCCTTCATGATATTTTACCTAAAGATAATGTGTTGCTAAATACACTCTATGATTTACGAAAGCTTCTTAAGATATTTGAGTTAGAATGCGAGAAGATAGATGTTTGCATAAATGATTGTTGCTTGTTTCGGGGAGAGAATGAGCATATGGACAAATGCCCAAGTGTAGGGAATCGAGATGGAAAGTGAATCAACAAACTTTGAAGATTCGACAAGGAACACCAAGAAAAGTTTTGCACTATTTTTCAATTATTCCAAGGTTGAAAAGACTGTTAATGTCGGTTATGAAGGCTAAATAATTAAGTTGGCGTGCCACCAAAAAGAATGTTGATGGCAATATGCGACATCCAATTGATTCAATGGCATGGGATACAACTAATACTAAGTGGCCAGAGTTTTCATCAGAATTAAGAAACTTGAGATTAGGACTTTCTACTGACAGGTTTAATCATTTCAATAACTTGAGTTCTAGTTACAATTGTTGGCATGTGATTTTGGTCATATATAATCTTTCTTATTGGTTATGTATGTCCCAAGAGAATTTAATATTGACATTATTAATACCCAATCCAAAGCAACCTGGTAATGACATTGAAATTATTTGGACCACTAATAGATGATCTTACAAAGCTATGGTCCATAGGATTTATTGTTTTTTATATAATTTTCATAGGGTTTCAGTAAACTTGATACTAAAAAATTAAAAAACTTATCGCGTACCCAACATGTTTGTCTAGTTAGTCAACTTTATTTAATAAAAAATTAATTTTGGTAGGCATGTAAGTAATATTTAATTTGTATTATAGTCAATAGATGATGGTAGCGGTTATGGCAAAGAGGAGAAGTTAGAAGAAACACATTGCAAGCTATTAAATTGGATGGGGTTAGGGGAAGTAGTTGCAAGAGCCCAAATTGCTTATACTAATCTAATAAATTTCGTGCATGGTATTCTCGTTGGGCTCAATTGTTATAAAATGTGGTTTCTTGAAGTTCTTGTACTTGAATTACCCTTGCCATGACAAATACAAGAGTATACATTCCTTGATGATGTGGTAAAAAACACCATTGTACGACCACAAAAGTATATTGTCCTCGATTGATTTTAATAAAGGTAACACTGCTATTTTTTTCTACAATACAATATATTATAATATATTTTTATTCACAATGTAGTAATTTGACTGTGATTTTGATTATAAACTTCCTTGGTTGCTTTACAATGCTTGACAATGTCATGCATAGTTGTATTCTAGAAAATATTATGTACATAGTAATATTTGTGTCTTTGGATTGCAATTTTATCACTAGTGAAAGAAAAAACATCTTTGATTCTGTTAACCAATAAAAAGACCAGCTTCATTAAATTAAAAGTAATAAATTGAGTATAATGTTTTGATCTTGTTGGCGAAATATGAACTTTGCTAAAAAATGCAAGTTAGATTTTTAAAGTGCATGAATCATATTTAATGAGAATGTTAGAAAGTAGCCACTTTTTACAATAAGTATGATTATTTGAAAATGTTATGTTAAATGTATTTTGAAGTAAACATATCGAATTTGCTCGTGAATGTATCTTAATGGATTTTAGTGTCCACAATTAAGATTATTACACTTGAAAAATGCAAATACTTGTAGTTTAGATGTTGATTTAGCTAGTAGAGTGAAGTGAAAGAAGCAGATTTGTGTAGGAAAAGGACATGTTAAGTTGAATTAACTTAAGTATTGAAAATTTTTCATTACCAATCTAAGGTAGTGACTGAGGTAGACATAAATAATCTAATATATATATATATATATATATATATATATATATATATATATATATATATTAGTGTTAAATATTATTTTGTGGAATTTAGAGTTTGGTTTTGTAATAATGGGCAACACTATGTACTTAGCTATATTTCATATTTTTTGTAGTTGATTATCTAATTGAGTATATTTTTTGTTTGGTTGTAGGTATAAAGATTAAAACAACAAAGAAGTTGGAGCAACATACATAGCTTTTTGCAAGTAGTGATAGAAAAAGTTATTTTTGAAAGTTATCAAACTCTTTGTAGTTTTTTGTGAAGCATGTTTTTTGACGTGAATTTTGTAAATGTAACTCATGTATATACTTAATGCATGTTAGAAGATTTTATGTTTGTTATGATTATGTAATATATTTTTCTTTATTACGTGCTATTTGTATTATGATTAGGATGAGCAAGTACAATTGAAAATCATAAACATTTTTAACGGCATTTGTAGCAAGCATTAATATTATAAGACTACAGACAATATAACGGTTTGTCACACATGTCTTTATATTATAAGACTACAAAAATGATAACAACTTGTTGCTCATGTCGTTATATTATACTTTATAAGGGCTTCTTCTACATGTTGTTATATTATAAGCCTAGACACAATATAATAACTTGTTCTACATGTCGTTATAGACAATATAACAAGTTTTTCTACATGCCATTATAAATAATATAACAACTTATTCTACATGTTGTTATAGATAATATAACAGCTTGTCTGCATGCCGTTAAAATACAATTTAAAGCGCATTATCTAACTTCAAACATATATGCAAACAATTTTTCACGGTGTATTTCACATGCCATAAAAAGTTACATGTGCGTTGTTAATACTCTTATGGTTACCATGACTTATTGAATGATGACATAGCACCACATGTTGTTGTATACTATTTATAACTTTATGCAATGCATAAAAGGCCACTTATAGGAGTTAAAATTTTTTTATTTTATATCTCAATCTTAGGAATGAAAAATCATCAAGAAACACATCTACAATCACTAGAAATGGGACTAAGGTAGTGGAAAAAGGGGAACATCAGATAGAAACTAAAAAGAAAACACGATATTGCAACACCATATGCACAAAGCACACCCAGAATTAACTAAAAAATCAGTGGCTTTAAACACAAGTGCAAATCATATTTTAGGTATTTTTAAGAGTTAAACAACCCATGAATATGTTTAATAAGTTGGTTTCCTCAATAGATACAAAAGGTGTGAGTTTGGAATCGAAAACGCAAGTTTTCGCCTACCAGTTGAACTGAAAATTGACTCACTATATCGATGGGTCTTTGGGATTTTAAATATGATAGAACTTACTAAAATTAATCTAGAAACTTGAAATCAAAAAAATTCTAAAGGAATTCGAATGAAAACTAGGATCCAAACATACCCTTGAGGTACGTATTAGAAAAACCTCTGTGAAAAATGTGAGAACTAAAGATTGATAATGAATCAATCATATGAAGCCAATAATGGATCAATTAACAATATTTAAATGAGACACTAATTCAAGTAGGTAAGGTTAGAGTGAATGTCGAGTTACATGACTGTAACACCCCGATTTTCAACCGGACCTCCGTTTACGTTTTATCTCACGTGTGGATGGTCGCCCGTTGAAAACCAAGATGCTAATCAAAATCTTCCTTTGTCAAAATCCTTTTTCTTCAAATTCAAGTCCATAAAATTATTCCCAAAGAAATGTATTTGAAACATAAATCCATACGAAACAACAATTCAAATTAACTTTCATGTGTTCACCGGATCCTCAGAGTTAAATGAAAACAAACTTAAATTGAAAATCGTAGATCATACATTTCGAATTACACAGTGGAGTTATACTTCAAAAATTTTCTTTTAAGACAGTAAATGTTAAACATACAAAATCATTCGAAAACAGGAGTCATTAAAATCCATCAAGATAAATATACGTAAATTGGTTCAGTGAAATAATAGAACACCACCTCTATAGTCTCCTATTCTGAACGACCTCCCTAAGAGGTGTCCAATCTGAATATAAGTCTTCTAACGTAGACTGTTGTGTGCTACGCCCAAATGGTCCTAAAAAATAAAATGGGAGTGAGCTCGAAAGCCCAATAGATTATCCCTATACATCACATGCATTATACAGACCCAAATCCAAAATATTACAAATACTTTTAAACATTAGGCGTTTCAAGCATTCATTTAGTTTTGGTCGAAGTCTGAGACCGAAAGAAGGTTGAGATGCTTCTCGGTATTCTCTGTGATCTAATTCAATCATAATCGTAGAGGCCTCAGGTACTGGTACCATCTAAAATCAGTCATGTCTTAGTATCACAGTCTAAGAGAGAGTACTTATCGCGACATCATACCGTCTCCCAAAGACTTCGAGCTATCACAGACAGCTCCGGTGGGAATACCTACGATCCGTCTTGCGGCTCGACAATCGCACCGGTACGTGGATTCTTAATAAACCTTTGTCGTATTTTAGTTTTACAATCCAATCCATTTCAATCACACCAAACATCGTACATATCATGGAAAATAAATCAAATAATGCAAGACATTAAATTAGTAAAATGGATGATCAAATAATGAAATCTAATGCATAATTTCCTATACATGCATGCAATGATTTAATAATTATTCGTCACACATCATTCAAGCATACACACATTTTAAATTAGTTTTCTAAAAATTCCATCAACCTAAAATTATTCAAACAAATGTCTTGAATTTTAAATCTGTATAATACATATAAGTAAGGAAATCACACCCACCTGAATTTTTGAATCTCCTTCTTTTTTCCGTTCGTCGTCAATGCTTGTTCTCAAGAATGTAAATCTGAAATTTGAATGTGTATTATAATTATCTATAAGTTTCTAATTTCTTCATTTTAATTTAATTACAATAATTTTCCTAACTAAAGTTTTGTAATAATTTCGTCACTTTTTAATTTAGTAAAAATTTTTAACAAATCAAAAATTATTTTAGTAAGCAGTTTCATACACTAAAATTTATTAAATAATTATTCTTAAATTTCTTAGTTTCTATGATTTAAATAAATTATTCATATTTTTAAATAATTTAATTATGAACAAAATAAGACTTTTATTGGTCAAAACTTTAGTTTCTTCCGTATTTGAAGACTTTATTCTTTTTCCTATAAGAAATTAAAGTTTACTAATATTTATTATTACTATTACTATCATTTCTCTCATACTAAATAATACTTTATTAGTTCATGATTCTACTAAGATTTTCTAAAATATTATTGACTAAATTTTTTGAATCTACTTTTTTAAAATATTAACTCTTTCTTTTCAGATTTTCCACTATTGAAGTTTGAGTTAAATTCATTTCAGAGTGTTGGTTCTAATATATTTTGATTCAAAATTACAAAAGTTTAATTAAATAAATAAAATACACGTCACACCTTTTGATCCAATACTTCGCTTGGAATTCACGTTTACCACTTTAAATCTGGAATTTTCGAACGATGATTATTCTACTTCTGCCTAACATGAAACTAGAAATTTTAAGATCAAAACTACATCCGAATTCCAATTCTTTTCCATCAATGTAATTCACATTAAGTTGTTCCAATGTCCAAAATTCTCAAACTAGCTTGTTATAACATACAGCTCAATCAAAGACTTAAATCCAGAATTTGATTTTTCTTCTTTTTTTTTTTTTTTGAGCTAATGTTTCACCGTTATTAAATCAGAAAATTATTGCAACAACTTCACTTAAACTTACAGCAATATTACTTTGTCAAAACCAGAATTTCGTTCTTACCTTACCTGTTTTCATCAACCGACCGAACCAACAATTGAAGCACAATTTGATGGCGTTCCTTCAACTTCTGCTGGAAAATCTGCAACTCAACCAAGTAATGCTCCAATTCAACAGTGTTCCACTCAACTACGAATTAAGAAGGAAAATCAAACCCAGAATTTTATTTCCTCATCTTCCCTGTTTTCGCCAAACGGCCGAACAACAATGGAAGCAACAACTGACGGTGTTCGTTGTTCCTTCCACTTCTGTTGAACGATCTACAGCTCAACTAAACCAGGTCGTGCTCCACTCAATTGTGCTCCAATTCAACCACGATTCAGAGAAGGAAATCAAAATCAGCTTTCAAACTCCTCCCTTTATCTGTTTTTCAACGGTTGGCCAAACCAGAATATGGTTCTTCTTCTTCAGTAGTGCGGCACCCACCATTTAAGATTTGAACCAGAATTTCAGACTTCCTCCTCTTCCTTGTTACATTAACCGAAATCCCAGAACAGAAATTTCAAAACTTCCAACCCCAATTCATCATCTGATTTCGTTTCTCCCTCTGTTTTCACGATCCATAACCTAGAATTTGAAACACAACAGTGGTTTGTCCTCTCTCCTCTGTTTTGTGGTTTCGAACCCAAGTTTCTGAAGCCAAGAATCTGAAAATTCCGTTCATTTCCCTTGATTTCCAGTTCGTCCAAACCAAGAAAATCAGATTCTCCTTTGGTCTTCTTCTTCTTCAGTCGGTCGTCTTCTTCAGCTTCTGCAACTCAACGCCCAAGCAGCAGTAGAGCTCTCATCTTCTTCTTCGGTCGGCTCACCTATTTAATAAGCTAAAACTACCCAGAAACTTCGATCATCACCGCCCTAATTCGAATAAACCCAGAAATTTTTAGATTTCTAGATTGCTCTGCTCGGCCGAAATCCAGAGTTTCTAGATTTCTGTATTTCTTTCTTTTTTTTTTTCAACCAAAGTCCAGAAATTGATTTAATTTCCTTATAATCCGAAATTCAACCAAAGTCCAGAATTTTCTTCATTTGTTAATCATTTTTTTTTGTTTAAAACTTTATTATAAGCACATGCTAATCGATTAATCATAAACTAATGCTAATTTATTCAAAACTTTAGTATATACCAATGCCAATTTATTTAAAAACTTTAGTATAAACTTATTGATATATCAATAATATCACAGTTTATTTATTTTAATTATTGCGTTATCCATGTAAATATATTTTATTTATTATATATATTTTTCTAACTAATTCAAACTAATATCAAATATCAATTTATTCTAAGTTTCCACTTCCTACTTTCACTAATCAAGAACTTCATTTCATTTTCCAATGTAAATTTAAACTAATGTTGGCTAAAAATTTATTTTTCTCTTGTTATCATATTTATATTTATATTTATATTTTTAGTTAAAAATATTTATTTTATTTTATTTTATTATTTTTTTTTGTAACACTATTAATTATTTTATTTTTGTGGTGCTCTTTGTATTTTATAATATCATATTTCTATGAATTAAGGTCTGATTTCATATTAACTCGTGACGTGACGAGCTTGCGAAATTCTGGAGTGTTACAATGACCCAAATCAAGTATCGATAACAATGCATTAAGGGTCCAAATAACGTGAAAAAAAGGATTAAGATTGGTTCAGCTTGGTATGACATCCAATAGGAATAAATATTGATATGTTGATTTGATCTCATGGGAAGTTCAAGGAAAGCGTGGGAGCATTCTTGAAATTTGGTTTCAGGTGAAGATGATACGATATCTTGATTATTGTTTAATAAGCATGATTAGATAAACTAATTGTTTTTTTAATGAAATGCTTAGGGAATATGTTTGTATACAAATTGAGTGTTTATTGAATAAATCAATGCTTGATTGTTAATTATTTATTACACATATCTATTTTTTGTTCCGATTAAAATGATCTCATGTGAATAAATGAAATCTTGACTATTTATTTGTAAGTGTTTATCTAATGGATTGAGTTATCATGAGAATTACATGATGTGAATATGATATACACTATGATATTATAAGAAACACATTAAATAAAGATAGGGACACTCATACTGGGACAATGGCTAGCTTGGGTATCGTCGTTAGACCTTAGAGATGATGTTTTCAACTAACAGATTGTATTACCAAAGGGAACCCTCTAGAAACCGGTTTCAATGTAACCTTTATTCGATTACATGATAAAAGATTGGGTGATTTTTGAATTTTGAAATGCGTTATGAGATACATTTATGAGATGCGCGATGCGCTTGATAATATAAGGGCCACGTAAGAATTTCCTCCCTACCTATGAGAGAAACTTCAACTTAAACAACCAGATCGTTGAAACATCTAATATTTAAAAGTGTGTGCCCGTTTGTCTGTTTATATTTGTTGAATAATGGTTTAAGAGTTAGGACAAGTCCACTAGGCTATTTGAGCTTACCCAATCTCTTATTCTTTTAAGGAGTTGAAAACTATTACACAAGGGTATGCCTGATCGACCTCGTTTTAAATTTGATAAATGAAATTCTTATTATCAATGAACATTACTACTAGGCTCACTAGGCATAGTTCTTTTCTATTCATTTCTTGTATAGATTTTGAACTATTTGGTTAATGCTTGACCAAGGAGGCTAAACTTATTTAATTGGTTTATGTTTGACCAATAAGCCTAGATAGTTTAATTAGTTTCATGGTTGGAATATCTAAATCATTTCAATTATTATATTTTTAATTTTACTGGTGCAATGCATTACCTTGAAATAATGCTGAGAGTCTTACTAAAATTTATAATGTGTATTTTGATATAAAGTGACACCCTAACGCCTGATATTTGGAAAAATGTTTTCAAATTTTATAAGTATTTTGGAAATAATTTTTTTCAAAATTATCCTTGAGTTTTGAAAAAAAATTAATTATTTTAATATTATTTGTTAATATTTATTATATCATTTACCTATATATTATAAAACAAAAATATTTGAAAAAACCTGGGGTGTTTTAGGGCAACCTTCGCTCTACCACTATTCTTGTGTCAATCACAAAACGTGTTGAATTGATGCAATTGAGCTTCTTGTGTTGTCCATCACTTTTGTGATAGTTCTTCAAGACCATTAACTTTTGGCCATTTTTTATTTATTTGTGCAATTTGTTGGTACTATTTTGTCAATTTTTTAGTATATATGTTTTGATTCTTGTTAATGTAAATCTTTTAACATAGAAATTTGCATTTTTTTTCTTTGTTTACTTGTGTAGACATCTCACCATAAAAGCTATTGACACATTTGAAGCACCAAGTATAGAACAAAAGACACAATGACAAATAACTTAAAAAAAAAAGGCGAGCAGAAGAATGATAGCCTCCTCCCCCATAGAGGTACAAACCAAAGCAAACAAAGATTTTGATAGAAAACAATGCATGAACCTACGACATCTACTTAAAATATGTTGGTTAGTCCATGTTTTGATGAAGCTGTTGATATTTCACTAACTTAGACATTTCAAGACTTACATTGTCCTATTATATGTGACAAACTAAGGTTTGCAAAGTACATTTTAAAATAATTTAATAATTATGTTTGAATAAGTTTTATAATAACTTTTGAGATGGTCATTACTATTGTAAAGAGGAAAAGTTTTGAAATGTATTAATCACAACACCCAACTAAGGCCATGGATCTCAATGCACACTTCATGGGAGTTGGTGGTGCAAATCATAAAAGATTATAGAATTCACCCTATGATTCAAGCCACATATGACTTAATTGACAAAATAGCCATCAATTTATTTGTGTAGAAGTGGCACAAAAAAAAAAAAAAAAAACTACATTTCACTTTGTTTTTTCAATGAAATAAGCATTATGCTTAACAATGTTCAAGTTCTACTTTACATATTGACAGTGGGGTGGACTGGCAGTTGTGAACTAATAAACATCGATGAAATAATTGTACTTATTTAAGATGTACTAAAAAATGTTATTGAGAGTTGCATTGGAGGAGATCATCATGCGCTAAAATTTGAAAGTATTAATAGGTATGCATAGGTGTCTTGCGTGCTTGAATTGCCAGTTAAAATTTGTTGTAAGATTTGCTATGCACCAAATTGCAGATATTCAACGTCATTGGAAGTACAATTTTTATTAATTATATAAGGTTTATTTCAATTTTATATATTTTTATTTGATCTATATACTATATGTTAAACATGGATATGTAAGCATTTTTCGTTCACACAATCACACCAATAAATCGTGCATATAGATATACCTAGCAGCATGCTTGAAGGTGGACACTAAGGAAAGAAATGAGTATTAGGCGTCAAAATTCCGAATCAATACACAAGGCCATTGATGATTTATACTTGGACCAAGGGTGTGTTAGTCATGCTCATTAAATGTATTCTATTGTGGTTAAGATATCAATTGTAGTTACTTTTCTTTATATGTCATCAAGATGTGGTTCATTTGCATGAAGTAGTTTTTTGTACTTCATGTCTAAAATATTTTGATGTTGTGGGGTCATATCAACCATACCCACTTCTCCAACAAATTGGATATGTTCACACCATTCCTCAGGAGCTCATGCGTGCAACAAGAGTTGAAAGGGGAGCAAATGCGTGGAACTAAATGGTCGTTATACTTTTATTGATCAAATATGGCATAATTTGGAGTATCCTTTGCTCTCAAACTATCTCTGTGCACAATCAATTAGATGAAGTTTTAGGTTACTTGGAGTGGCTTCACACATCCAATTGCTCAAAATTTCAAATTATGATTTACACGTTAAAAACATGTTCCCTATCATGGCTGTAGTCACACAATGGTGACATTGAGGTAAGATGCCAGTTTTATTCGATTTATTGAGATTTTCTGCATCATTAGGAACCTATAACTAAGTTTATGTTTTGATGTTGTTTATGCATGTGCTACCCATTCACCGCACATTGTATGATTGTTAAGAAATAAAAGTGGGAAGACTAAACCATTAACGAGGTTTATGATGTTCATGAGATAATTGACACTATATGTTGCAAGCATCAATGAAGATACTCATTACCCTGTCCTATTTGACAGCAGTGAGCCATTTCGAACCTAGGAAAGCCAAAAAAAGAAATATTATAAGTAGATATCGATGAATTGATCATTTTGTTGTTGTTCATAGTTGTTGCTCAAGAGCTTGTTTTCTTTTTTCAACTTGTTTGTTAATAGGCAAATACAACCATTTGGTTCAAACCTAAACACATAATGGTTCATCTATTACAATATCAAAATGAAGTATATGTAATTGGTTCATTACTCATATATGGTTTCTGTAGTTGCTATATTAGGAATTGAAGAACAAATAAAAACAACCGAAGGATAGAGTTTTCCATCCATTGATGTATTTCAAATGATGTTTGCCCCAATTGACAAACAGACGCAAAACCTATACCGAGCAATTATCTCTCTACTATTACAGCGATTGCACTTTTAAGTAGAAAAAAATAAAAGACATTGTTGATTTGATATGAGCACAGATGCAACATTGTACTCATATGTTAATAATTAGTCATTTTAGGCATTGTCATCATGTAGTACCTCATAGTAATTCAGAGTAAACACTCATCCCCTTCACCTGCATATTGGATAACTAATATGTAACGATATCTGAATTGATACAATTCTTTTGATACACTAGTCTTGACTCTCACCCAGTAATCCTCTTTGAAACCCATAGAATGTGCAACCGCACAAAATCCATAATGCCCATAAGTGGCAACATCTTTTACTAGCCAAATAAGTTGTATGAAACCTATAACGAAAATTGATTGATACACTTAATTTAGAACATATTCTATGTTTGATGAACTTTTGCAAGACCCTTTGTAACTTTTTCAGCATTGCAATATTATAACTTAGAAAGAAAAAGGGAATGAATAAGGGAACAAATCCATACACTCAATTTACAACAGGTCTCTATTGGTTGATTGATCAATCTTCATGTTTGGGTTTCTTTATTTTTTCCTTAATAATTGACTTATATAACATTGTCGACGATGGATTGTACAACTTTCACAATTTTATGAGCATCATCAACTTGGCATCGTGTAACACACCGACACAACGAACACACTGGGACACACCGAGTGACTCAAGGTACTGTCCCCTCCCCTTGAGGTTTTTCTTTTGCCTCCGTGGAGATTCGAACTAAGGACCTGGGACATAAGTACCTTGATTTTACAATGGTAGCGGATTTCACGAAATTTATGTACGAAACTCCTCAGAGGCTAAAATACTCTAAGAGGAGGGGACAGTACCTTGAGTCACCCGGTGTGTCTCGGTGTGTCTAGTGTGTTACATATTGACATCACTAGCTTTAAAATATCTCAAGAATACTTTAACCTCGACCAAATATTGCACTTCTTCCTTTACCACTTTCATTGGGGCCAATAATATTGAGTTCATTCTAATAGAAATGTAAGAAATAAAGAGGATACGTCCATGTACTTGGTAAAATATGAAGATCTCATGTGTTTTG
>JAJIYU010014043.1:0-13461 GCA_030144865.1 Tinospora cordifolia
CCCCCCCACAAAAAAAAAAAAAAAACATTTTTTAAATCTTTTAAAAGTAAACCTGTCTTCTGGCTTGTAAATTGCAACCCTATTTATTTATTTCATTATTTTCTGATAAAGGAAAATGATGAAAAAGATGGGGTTAATTTGAAAATTTTTGGGGAAAAATGGGGGTGGTGGTTAAACTAAAAAATTGCAATGCATTTAACCACATTCATAATACAAACTTGAGCTATTTCTATGCATGTTTGTCTCATCACATAACAAGTCAAGCATTTAATACACAAGCTTGACATGTCAATTACTTTGTCATTATAAAACCTTAATAACTAGTAATTACATAAGAAAAGTCAATATTTTCTCATGTTTTTAAATGTTAGAAAAAGAAAAAACTAGAAGAAACTTAAAAAATGAAATGGAACGATGTTAAGTATTATCACTTTATAGTTTTTTTATAATGTATATTTTTAAAACTTGGATCTCTATTAAATAATTTAGATTAGAACTATTAAAGAGAGAAAAAAAAAACTATTATGTTTAGAAGTTCTATTATGAACGTGTATTTCAGAAAATACGAAAAAAATGTAACTAGAAAAGGGGGTGTGATTGAGCCTTCTACTTATATTCAGGGGCTTAAGCCTCATTATAACCTTGATTCATAAGTCTTGATGCACAAGACTAATGTTATATGAGGAATGTAAAGAGCCTTATGAGGGTATTTTCGTGGCTTAAGCATTATGGCAGTTTTCAGTAGCCTCAAGGTGAGATGGGCCTCTTGGTGTAAGCCTCCATGTAGTTTTAAAACTATGTTGTCAAGTTCTATATCTTTCACAGTTCACAGTTATCTTTATCTATCCTATTGTGTGATGTTTTCTTTTTTACTATTGTTATCATTACTACTTAGTTTTTCACTCTTCCTTGCTTAAAAGAATCTGATGATTTGTGTTTTATGAATTTGAACCATCCTTTTCATTTCTCTCTTCTTTTATATACAATTTTGTCTGCTTCTATGATCTCTTAAATTTGAACGTGAGGAGTTTGATGTGGATCTAATGAAGCATGTACACTTAAGGAGGGAAAAGAGCTAAGGGACAGCTGTGATAAGGGGAGAAGCAGCAGCAGGATGGTTAACACAACTGCAGAATATACTTTTTCAGTTCTAATAATTTATTTTAGTGCAGTAAAATGCATAAAATTAAAAAATGGTCTTATTTGTGAATGATAGAATCAGCCTTGATTGAGGACAAAGTGAAAAAAAAAACAACTTAAGATGGTTTGAATACAAATAATGAAGACCATTAGATGTGTTCATAGTGATTTAAGAAGTGTATTTTATTAGCAATTACTGGTAATGATAGAGAAAAAGTAGACATAACATGGCATGAATTAGATAGTCACAAAAAAGAATGGTACTTGTAATATAAAATTGGCTTTGGATAGCTCTTGATGCTGCAAAGTGAAAGGAGTGGATTCATTTGGCCAAACTTTATATGGCTGAGAAAAAGCTTTGTGGAGTTGATGAATTTGTTAGGCATGGCTTAAATAATTGCATTCCTTTCTTGCTTCTTTTGTAAATTATGTTTGTTTAGTAAGATGCAATCTTGTTCCGCATTCTCATGGGACTGATTTAAGGAGCAAATTAGAAAACATTCTTTTTTCTGTAATTTGCCATAACATAGAATTGAAATTGATTAGACTGATCTTTTATAGTTTTGTTTTGTTCTTGCATGTCTTTGTTTTTTCTCCCTTATACTCTTTCTCTTTAAGCCTAACGTGGGAGTTATGGCTCTATGATTCAACTTTGTCTTGGGCCTTGTGGTCTCTGGTGTTCTAGATTTATGCTTGATTCTTTAAATATGCTATATGTTTCGTATCTTCATATCATCATTTTCACAATAGAATCCTTAGTAGAAACTAGAGAATGAAGACCTATAATTCGAGATGAAAATCTTTGCCATTTAATAACAGGCTCTGATTGAGCTGAAACCTGTTGTGGTTCTCTCATTGCCATGAGATATTTTTTTCATTTTCTGTGATTGGCAGAAATCCACATCTGTTGTTGAGCATCTAAAAGATTCCATTTTGTTGAAACTGCTAATGAGTTTCTGATTGCTATGAAACTGTTTCAAAGGGGCTGCTTAAAAACAAAGTGAGATATAACTAATACTGCGATGATTGGACAGTTTCTGGAAGAGTTCGAGTGGCTGTACGATTGCGGCCAAGGAATGCTGAGGAGTCGGTGGCAGATGCAGATTTTGCTGATTGTGTTGAATTGCAGCCCGAGGTCTTTTTGATGGCATTCCCCTCTTTTGCTATATGTTCTATGATGAATATTTAATTCGGCTTTTTAATATTTTCATTATAGATATTATTCATTATTGTGACAAGCAATTGGATCATGTTCATTTGTCTTCTTTATCTCAGCTTAAGAGGTTGAAACTTCGCAAGAACAATTGGGACTCTGACACCTATGAATTTGATGAAGTTCTCACAGAATTTGCGTCACAGAAGCGTGTGTATGAAGTTGTTGCAAAACCTGTTGTGGAGGTTTGTATGATAAAATGTTGGCTTGGTTTTGCCTGCTGGCTTACTTTCGATGTCATCACTTGGTGGTTGCTTTGTTCAGATGGACTGTGTTGTCTTTCTCTTTCTTTTTTCTTTTTAATCTTTTTCTTCCCTTTTTTTCCACTTCTTGGGTAGGCGATCCCATTTTTATTCATTACAACTTAAAAGAGAGAAGACCTAATTATAAAGATTTCTATGTGGAAAATCCCAAGTAGTGTCTGTGCTATGTGGTAGTCAAGTTCAATTTCGGAGATGGTGATGGCTTAGTGTGACATGATTGTACTATGCAGATTCTCTTAATCATGATATTGCTGGGTCGACAAGATCATAATTAGGAAAAATCCACATAGAATTTCTTGTATTTTAGGCATTTAATTTGTATATATGGCTTGTAAATAAATCTTTTGAATTGTTTGTCGATATTTATGCTTTTGGCATATTTGCATTTTTATGTTTTTATCAAAAGGTAGGTGATTTTCAAGTCTTGGCATATCATACATTTATTTGGTCTAATGCTTGAGTTGATTTATCAATTCTTTTTTCTGTTAGAGTGTTCTGGATGGTTATAATGGGACGGTGATGGCATATGGACAAACCGGCACTGGGAAGACATTTACTCTTGGGCGCCTTGGAGAGGAAGATACTGCTGATCGTGGCATTATGGTGCGTTCAATGGAGGATATTCTGGTTGATATTTCTCCAGAGACTGATTCTGTGTCCGTCTCTTACTTGCAGGTATTAAACCATAATGCTGAAAAGAAACATGTCTTTGTTATTGTTGTTATTCATAATTGTTATCCATTCTACCATTCTTTTTTATTTAGTCCAACTTTTAATTTCCTCTTGTTTTTACATGCTCACTTCGTAGTAAACTACATTCTTCTTCCTTTCTAAACATGTGCAGCTTTATATGGAGACCATCCAGGATCTTCTTGACCCTGCAAACGATAACATTTCTATTGTAGAAGATCCAAAAACTGGAGATGTTTCATTACCAGGGGCAACCCTGGTAGAAATCAGGGACCAGCAAAGTTTTGTGGAGCTGCTAAGATTAGGGGAAGCTCATCGATTTGCTGCAAACACAAAGTTGAATACTGAATCATCTCGAAGTCATGCTATTTTGATGGTGAATCGCTGTTACTCAGCATGTTTGCTATGCACCCAGCTCTTTGGGGAATTGTTCATAGTTCATAGTTCATAGTTATTGAATAGAATGGAGATTTATTCGTATTCTTGTTCTTGCATATATATTGTTTTAGGTGCATGTCAAAAGGTCAGTCAGGAGTAAAGAAGCGTTACTTTCTACAGAAAATGGCAATGCTTCTCACTTGGTTAAAAGCCTCAGGCCACCCCTTGTCCGCAAAGGGAAGCTAGTTGTGGTAGATCTTGCAGGTTCAGAGCGTATTGATAAATCAGGTGCCTACCTGAACTTCTTGATGTGTATATATATATATATTTTAAAGAATCTGTCTATCAGATGTTTTGGTTGAAGTTTGCTTCCTTCAATCTGTAGGTTATTGTGTGCAGTGTATATTTTTGCTTCTTATGAATGGATCTGACATTAATCTATTTATGTTCATGGAATGAAAATTTGTCGAATTTTGGCAAAATTTGACGAAATAATTTGGATTTTCTGGCTATCAAACCACAGTCTAGTTGTCAAAAAAAATTACAAAAATTCGACAAAACTTCAAGAATTTTGGCAAAACTTTGAGGATTTCGACGAAATTCGTGAAAAAATTGAAGATTTTAGTGAAATTCGTGGAATACACAAGTAAACTATATATAATTCTTAATATGTACAATAAACACTAAATCTTGTTAATGTTAAAAGACAAGTTTGAAACCATCATATTTTTACTTTTATAGTTAAATAATATTGATTTATATTTGTTTTCATCATTTATAATAGAAATTATGCATATTTTTGCATTTACGTAGAATTTTTTGAACTTCTTTAAGTCGAAAAATTTTTACAAAACTTCTCTCGAATTTCTAGAACTCTTTGAATTAATTCTAATTTTTGAAGGTCGAAGTTTGAGGTGAAGTCGAATTTTTGTTCCATGTTTATGTTGACTTCATGCATGACAGTTGTTGCAAATGCTTTAATTTGTTTTTATGACTATTCTTGAAGCCTTTTATAATGCTTTTGGTTTATGATTTAATTTTGGTATACAACCCAAAGAAAAAGTCAAAAAGAATTTAATATTTATTTTGTTGGAAACAATTAAGATTTGAAAAAGCCTGAGGTGAAAAAGCATTTGTTTCATTGCAGATAAAATATACTAATGAATTCAAGACAAGTCGATCTTAAGAAGGTCATTGTCTACTCCCTAGTAGCCCATATGATTTAGCCAGACATTGGCCGTTAGGTCACCTATTTTGAGTTATGGACACATAAGCTAAAACATATATTCCAAATGTATGACCAATCAACCTACTAGCAATGGGGGAGAAAACATAGCATGTTATGACAAATGCTTGATTCGAGGTGCCAACAAAACACTGTTGTCTGTTCCAAAAACAAAAGCCCCTTAGTGCCCCTAGATGAGAGTGGGGGACATCCAACTCTCCCCATCCTTGCTTTTGAATCCACTGAGTCATTTACGAATTCAAGATCAATTAGTACTAGGTCAATGGGGAGTTCAACTACTAGGTTTGAATTAATAACCAGGCTTCAACAATTTGCCATGGGTCTCCATCTCAATCTTGAGATTTATGTGCACCTTATTTGGATGATCCCTGATAGGTGAATTTGTTCTTGGAGCTGTGGGGGATGTGTAGAAACCCGAAGTAGGACAAAATGTTACCTTTTATGAGCGTTTTGTTTGGAGTTGTTTAAAACGAAATGAGCCACCACAGCTGCATGCATAATGATTGGATTATTTTATTTATTTATTTTTTGCATACAACTACAAAGCGAAGTTCTTAAGTATTTGGTTTCTTTACAAAAAAGTGAAGCGTGTTGCTTGAGAGAGGTGAGGCACGAGCCCCAAGGTAGGGTGAGGCGCACCCTCGATATTTCTTTGAAAAGCTCAATTTTTTTTTTCAAGTGGTTATACATCTCATCATCAAATTAAAGGCATAAAACTAAGTACATTTTGAAGATTTGAGCATCCTCAATTAATCTTAAGCTAATTAATCTTAAGTTGAAGAGGCGATAATATTGTTAGCAAATTGACATAATAAAAAAGGACCATTATGGTTTTTGATAGTAGTATGGAATCCTCAAACCAAAAGAAAAGCATAAAAAATAAAGCAAATGTCACTATCAATCTTTAATTATTGATTTAAATTCCAAAGTAGAACAAGAAAGTTCAAATCAGATAATTATGTAAAATATAACATGACATGTATCAAAAGAACAATATAAGCCAATAGCCATCTATTATGTATATCTATATTAGACTATTATTTGTGTCAAATGAGTGATTCAAGTTCGTGTCCAAGTAAATTATTTTGTTATGTTAGTTTCTATGGCTTTCATATGATAATCAGTTGCAAATTTATAGATTTACAATGATATTGTCATTTGAAACAACAAAAAGATTAGGTACAATTATTGTTTCTTTTGGATAGGGATGACTGAAATAGGACAAATGATATTTCTAGTTCTATTTCTTTTTGAGGAGTTGGACTTACATTCCCTCCCTTCCTACTTCTTTTGGGTTAAATGTAATGAAATTAGAATCAAATGTAATTTAAATGCAAATGAAATTTATATGATGTAAATGAATATAACTTTAATTGAGATTTAAGAGAAATGGTAGAGAAATTTAACATGAAGTTCAGATTTGGTGGAAAATTTGAGGCTTACACCTCAAGAAATTTTACATCAAATGCTAGAGATTGTTTTTTTTTTCCCCCTCTCCCTTCTACTTTGCTTTGAGGCTCTTTTTTTTCTGCCTTGCTTTGAGGCTTACACCTCATGTGATTTTCATAATGATAAAAACAACCAGTTTTTATTTAAAAAATTTTTGTTTAGGTAAAAGTTAAAGAAAAAAGTATTGCCTTAAACAATTTCACTAGGTATATGCTATCCCTCATTTTTTTTTCAAAAATTTGTGGATATAGAAAACTACATCCAAATTATAAACCAAACAGGCCTTAATGTGCTGGTATTTAATAATTTTGAATACATTCATGTCATTAGTCCTTTATACTTAGGTACCTCGATTTAGTGATTTAGTTTTCACACAATGTTGCAACTTCCTGTGAAACTGTAAAAAAGATGGTGATTTAGTGTCACACAATTCATCCATGCCCTCTACAAAATGACATCACTAAATGAAGGGAGTGCCTCATGGATGACAGTCTCATCATTATGGCCTATATCGCATTGTTTATATGTCCCAAGGTCTATCCTTCTAGAAGCACATTGTTGATTTGCAAATTAGTGTTGTTAAGGTGTTTTAAGCTAGGCATATACCAAAGCTTGATAAGATGGTGGCTAAGTATGGTTCGGTGATCAAAGCATAAACAAAGCTCAATATAAAGATATATATATGACATTTTTTTTTCATATAATATGGAGTATCTTAAGATTTTAGTTTACTTAAATTTCTTTGCATGTGCCATGTTACATGAGGAAACTTTCTGAACTTTTAAGGATTTTTGATTTAAAACCTTAAAACATTGCAATGCCACTATAACTGATGTGTCATTATTTTGTTCATGTGATTGTTAATTTTTTTTAGAGAAAATATATTGATTTTTAAAGTAAACGGATATGTTTTTGATTATGTTTTTGTAATTAATAGAAAACCAAAATTTGAGATATCCTTGTTACCATCTTTAAAAGGAAAAAAACCACATATGATATAGCCGAGTTTCCGTATTCCAAAATTTAAAGATGAAAGAGTCAAACCTTCAGAGTTTAGATATGTACTAGTGTTCTACACCCATACCCGAGTCCAAGTAACTGTCTCCTTGTTGACGCCTTTTGTACTAGAAAGCCCTCTCATAATTTTATTTGTAGATTTGCCACTCTTGTCTTACTTCATAGCATAGCATAGGAAAATGGTTGTGGTTGTATGTATGCAAGTGAGATCTAGGGAAAAAAAGAGTAATATTAACAATCCATAAATTAAATAGTGGGATTTGAAAGGTAGAATCTAGAAATATTAAGGGTAAGCTACTAAGATAAGTGACTCTGTGGGTATATGATGACACTAATTTATTGTGTGAATTGGGATAAAAAAACTAAATGCGGAAAAATATGTAAATTTTTTAAAATAATGAAAGGGGGATGAAACCACTTTTAGGGGGGGAAAAAAAAACTTCATGGTGGAACCAAAAAGTCCAATCTGTGAACAACTTAGGATTACAACCCATACTTGACAATAGGCTAGAACATATTATATGTTAGAGACAAAAAGAAGCTTGTGTTGCAAAATTTAAAGCGTATGATGATTTGCACACTAAATTAGAGACAAAAAGAAGGTGAACATATTATATGTTACGTTTTAAAAATAAAGGATAGAAAAACAAATAATTTTAAATCATATTAGATGGATCAAAAGTTAATATCTTAGAATTTTAGTAAAAGAATAAGAGACTAAAGAAAGGTGGAACTTATTTTAAAAAAAATATGAAATCAAAAGCCTTGAGTAGGTCAAGACATAAAACTCTAGTAGAAAGTACTGATTTCAATTACATTAAGTTTTTACCTTGCATGAGTCCTTGTCTTCTTGCACTCGTTACGGATAAATCGATTAAATATATTGAAGATGATATTCTATGGAGTATGTTATTTGCCAATAATACATTACTTATTGGTGAATCTAAACATTGAAAAAAATGTTTGTAAGAGATTTTGGGATAGTGGTTAGAATCTAAAGGGTTGGGTTTGTTGATTGATGAAGTGCAAAGATTGAACGTGAAGAGATAAAAATAAGTGAAAAACTCTAGCATTTGGGATTAATTATTCAGTAGCAGGGGAGATAATTGGTATGTGAATCATAAAGTTAAACACTAGATTAGTTGAGGAATGCTTTTGAGGTGTTATACAATTAACACATTCCATTGAAGTTGAGGGAATTTTAAAAGATTGACATGTGGCAAAACATTGAAAAAGTTAAATTAGAAATAATCTTTTTCATAAAGTGGTTTAGTTGTCTCAATTTAAGATCGAAAGAAAGAAAGTTGTTTAATGTAGTTTGAACGCTACAAGGACCAATGGGTGTTAGTTTATCATTACAATTCATGGTAATGATAAAGGTGGACGAAGAGCTAGAATCATAAGGGTAGGGCGTAGGGGTGTTAAGAAAATAATAACTATTCATAATTTAGACATAGAATTAGATCTTGATAAAGCAAAGTGGAGGAAGCAAATTCATGAAGTTGACCACATGTAGTTGGTGGAAAGTTTTGTTTGAACTTCAGTTGTATTGGTGAGTCTGTTTACTCGCTACACCTAGATTATTTGAGGTGAAAAAGCTTGGGTAGCATGGTCTAGTAACCCTAGACAGCATCATGATGAGCAAGAGCTTCAGTTCAATTCATATCAGTCAACCTGAACCAAGAGCCTTACTGGTCTTGTTTTGCTTGTACAGTTCTCATACTAATATAATCAATAAAATCATTGTTTTTTTGCCAAAAAAAAAAAGAATAAAAGATCATTACGGTCAACCTAGGGTTGCCAATTGATTATTTATTTATTTATTTTGTGCTGGGGGTTCTGGATGGAGAGTAAGTTTCTTAGAATAGAGGCAAAGCAACTAGTGTCATGGTTGAAGGCTGCCTTGTTCGGAGCCTAATCCTCCCTAAAGCAATCTGAAGTTTGGGATTTCCCACCTTGTTTGTCCAACTACAATTAAATTCCTCCATTTTGATGCCTAGTGACACTGAATGTATATGTTCAAATGGGCTGACTCTGCATTTTAACATTAAAACAATATTTCTCTTAATATACAGGAATGTATTTGGTTTTAATACCTTTGAAAGCAAGAGCTTTCTATAAATATTTTTGGGAGAAACATTGTATCATTGGGTTAGTATGACCAGAATCTTCGCTGTTGATTTCCTTGATATTTATGCATTATATGATGACATGCCCCCTGCGAGATACAAAGCCCACTAGGATGACAGTAAATTCTAGTATTGTCCAAATAATACTAAGTATGTGGCAACCCTACAATTTGATGTTTTTGATGTTTATGTCCAGGAATAAGATGCTAAACTATTATTATATATCATTACTTAACTCCTCATTGATGGCAGGAAGTGAGGGACATACCCTAGAGGAAGCTAAATCTATCAATCTTTCATTGAGTGCGCTGGGAAAGTGTATAAATGCACTTGCAGAGAACAGTCCACATGTGCCAGTTCGTGATTCGAAACTTACAAGATTGCTGCGGGATTCATTCGGAGGTATTATTATTATTATTATTGAACTTGAGTTTCTGATTTTCCATTTACTATTTCAAGTGAATTTGCTGCTGCTTGCTAATGTTCATTATTATTGCATGTGGTTTGAACTGCCTTGCTTACTTATCCATGTGGAAGTATAAAGTTGAAATTGAGCCAAAAGGAAAAGGCTGTTGCATAGAATCAATCTAATGCAAGTTGTCTTTAAAACTTCAAGATAAAGGCGTGCAATCTTTACTATGACTTAGATGTGATGGTTGCATATGGATGTTGAAAAACTAACAAATGATGGCTGAAGTTAAAAGCTTCAAATACCTCAATTTTTGGATTTGGACTAGAAAGCCTTGGGGGTGTGGTAACTTTTTGTGACATAATGCGAATCTTCCTTCCTATACAGTTTTGGGAGCCCCTTGGATATCTGGTCAATGAGGCTCTCTAAAACTGTCTTCTGTGGTGGTTTTGCGGTCAAAAGCTGTATGAGTTTACTGGATTGAGGTTAAATAGTGAGTGCTTGATCATCAGATCTCCGGAAATGTTGTTTATTTTTTCCCCTCTTATAGATGTCTTTTCATATAAAATATAGGTAATGGTTCCCTTATTAAAGATAAGCTTGTGTTGTAACCTAAGAATGCCAACGAAATGAATTTGGGGTTGTCATATCCAGAGTCCTAACACTCATCCATTCAGACTGTAAGAAAAAAAAATCCTTTTTCTTGATACAATTTCCTTTTTATAAAGTAATTGTCAATTTTTTTTTCTTTTTTTGATGAAACATTCTATAAATGATTTGTAATAAATTTATTGGAATTATATGTTCTTGTGAAAAGAAGAAAAAGAAGAACAATTGTTGAACCTATGTTACTTGCCATCATTAATATTATGTATGCATGGATTAGGGTGCAATTTGCAAAATATTTACTTGCCATCATTAATATTATGTATGATTTCTTTAATGACATTTGGATCATTAAAAAAAAAAAAAACACAAAATCCTGTTGAAGGATTGGGACATTCATGAACATTGTAGATTACATCTCTTTCCTATCTGATAGCTTCTTCTTCCTTCTCTTTTTGAGTTTCCTTTCCTTCATACCATGTTTCAAATTTCTAGTGTGGTCTTGACATATATTAGCATGTAACAGGCACAGCAAGAACTTCACTGGTTGTGACTATAGGTCCATCTCCACGGCATCGAGGAGAGACTTCGAGTACCATAATGTTTGGTCAAAGGGTGTGTTCTTCACTTCCAGTTATTTGTTTAATATTATTTATTATTTTTGTACTTTCCTAGCAACAATGGAACTAGAAAAGCAGATATTGATTAGTGTGTCTTAAAACCTCTGAATTGTGTGACAAGTGGCTTAACTAGAAATCATCTATTATCCACACAACGGTATAATAGAAGTCATAAAACCTCAATTTCAATTGTTGGTGCATCCTGCTATATTCTATGCTTTAATTTGACATTTATTTCACTAGAACTGTCGGACTTGTACTGTTAATATCGTAGTTTTTGAATAATTTTGTTATCTTTTCTTTTGGAGATTTTTTTACTTACTAATGTGTGGATATACAGTTATGTTATTTTGAGTGTCTACTGAGTGTTATGTTTTCCTTATCTGTTTTTATTATAGGCTATGAAGGTAGAGAATATGGTGAAACTCAAGGAGGAATTTGATTACAAAAGTTTGTCAAGGAGGCTGGAAATACAACTAGACAAACTTATTGCAGAAAATGAGAGGCAGCAAAAAGCTTTTCAAGATGAGATCGATAGAATAAATTTAGACGCACATAATCGAATCTCTGAAGTTGAAAGAAAATATGCAGAGGCTTTGGAGGTTTGTTATTGAACTAATGTTATCTTATTTTTGTGAGCATTGTGATCAACACTTTATTAACTTTAAGCTAATCAAGAAGTAGACGAAAATTGGTCGCCATCTGGCATCATATGCCTTGGTAATTTGTTCTATCGGTTGCCATGCTCAGATGGTTAATTAAAATACTGATGATATTTGTTGATATATCTTGATTCTGGAATGGTGGACCTTAGTGCAACGGTGAGAGTTGCTCTATTTTGACCTATAGATCACATGTTTGAATCTCAAAACTGCCTCTTCATTTGAAGGTAAAGGCTGCCTACACTGTCCTTTATCCTGACTGTGCAAAAGCAGGATCTCTGTGATCTAGGTACACTTAATTTTATCTTTACAGATTCATTTTAATGGTCTGGTTATAATTGGCTGAGGATTGCCACAACACTTAATAATACTTGAGTCTCAGTCAAGACACATTTCTTAGGTTGAATACCTTTACTTGCTACGGGCTGTGCACAGGTTGGGTTAGGTTATGGCTGACTTTGACTCATATTTTGGTCAGACCCAATCACTTTGAATGGGAAGTTTTCAGCCACCCAACTCTGACCAGCCTTAAAAAAAAAAAAAAAAAACCTAACTGACCTCGGTATTGGATTGAGTTAGTTAGGTTTCACTTACCCCTAAGCACAGGAGGCCTTTTAGAAGCTAATAGAGAAGCTTATAAATGACAATTGCTTGTTACGTTGTGAACAAATTAAACATTTTACATTGGAATTTTCTAGTCAAAAAAGTGTATAAATAGCACTAGCTAAAATGATTGAAGAACTTTTCCAATTTAAGTTTTTTAACTGTTTTAAGTGTATAAACCTAAATTTATGCACCCTCTTCACTTGAGTTTAAGAATGGATCTTCTTCCCATAAATATAATGTTATTTCATATTATTAATGCAATTTATCTACATTTATATCTAGATATATATAACTCTTTTCAAAAAAAAAAAGAATCTAGATATATATAATTACAATGAGAATATTTAAAGAGTTGACAATGACGCCTTTTTTTTCTATTGCCCAAATTGCCTGTGATTCAAAACTCTCGCAATTTAATCGACAATTAACTAAGAAGTTGTTATAGGGTCGATTTAGTAATTTATGTTATCCCCATTTTCCTCCACTCTCCTATTTTTAAGCTTTTATATGTCATTTCTCTTTTTGTCACCCTTTTCAATCCTAACATTGTACCATACTTTTACTCCATCTTTCCATTTTTAAATAGAAAATTTTCTATTAATTTACTCATGCAACAATACTATATGTTAGTAAAATGCTTATCATAATACTAGAACTAATATATTTCATTATTATAACAACAATTGAACATGCCCATGTGTTGTAGCTGGGTCAATAAAATTGAAGATTTAATATTTTTCTCTTTTAATTAGTAATTTATAAAAACAATGTTTTCAAGGCGTCAGGGAAATTCGCCTTGTCTATATGAGTCATAGTCTGGGTAAAGCCTAGACGTTGTGTAGGTGAGAAAAATATTTATTTATAGGTTCCTATATAATTAATTATTTAATTAGTAGTTTCTTAAAGAATTCATAGACTTAATTATATATATATATAACCATATTCTATGATAATTGGTAAATTTTCATGCATTGATAAAAAAATACTTCATATTAATTAAAATCGTGTCTACAAAGGGTTTATTCATGCATAA
>JAJIYU010014044.1:0-13460 GCA_030144865.1 Tinospora cordifolia
ATTTCGCAATGAAAGTAAAATTGGGTTTGAATAATTAAGTTCTAACTATAGATTGTAGGACTGTGCTGAGTGTTAATGAGACACCAGCACACGTGACTCAAGGTGAGTATTCTAATTCAATTGTATTTTAACTTGTATTCCTTGCATAAAATACAAAAAAAAAATGACATGGGTTAAATGATTTCATTTGATTTGAACTAAATCAAATTGGTTTTGAGGTATAAATAGATGTGCATCAATAATGAGACCGTGGCTTGAGATTCAAGAATCAGCTTAGGGTACATTATGTAATTAAAGTTAGGCTCGAGGTCTAAACTCAAGGTTAGGGTATATGATCAATGCGCCTAGCTTCTAACCCACTTGAGTGATGAAACTTGAGGATCAAGTGTAGGGTTGGGATTTTTGAGAAATATGCCTAGTTTATGACCCGCTTGAGTGGCCGATACGCCTGACTCATGACTTGTTCGAGCAATGACCATAGGGTTGAATGTAATAATTTGAAACCCTAATCCAAATATAATTTTTAACAAACATGTATTCAAACTGTTCTTCTTTTAATTGTTGCATTATTTATAATTGTTTTTTCTACAAGCCATATTCTCAAATACTATTTTATCATTACTGTTCATGCATACATATACTATTTTTGAGATGTTGGTTATAACTATTATGTTAGATTTACTACTCACTGAGTCGTTGTTACAATTTAGGTTTACTACTCTATAACTAACATTTGGGGTCCATTTGTGGCTGACAAAGGGAAAGATATTGTGATTGCCTAGATCTCTTGATGGTCCCTTTTCATTTTATTAATTTTGTTATAGGTTGGTCACTTTGTAATATAGTTAATATTCAAACTGTATCATTTTGAAACATGATAATATGTAATCTATACTAGCAAACTTTTATTATGTATGATAGGGCGGTATTTGCTTAAAGACTTAGTTGTAATATTTTGTTTGATCTTGCACTTTACTTGATGAATTCTTAAAATTACTTCGATGTCACTTGAGATTGTAGTTAGAAAGGTTTAATAGTGATTGGGCGAACTTGACTTAATAAGTGAATTTATTAAGTTGTTGTGCTGGTCGGGCCACCCTTTAGCTTAGGGAAGGGGCTCTAACATCTACTCTAATAATGACTTTCTACAACACTAGAAATGACAACACAAATCTTCAAGGCCAATTGCCACATATGTTGTGTGACGTAGTTATAAAAAACTCGAGTGAAGAAATGACAAAATGAATCATTAGGGTTGTTAAGGTTGTTTTGCAAGCTCAAGGTCTCGTAAAAGCCTATCTTTTTTTTGTTCCAAATTGACAAAGTGCACAACTATAATGGGAAAATGTCATTACAAATAAAATAATTATATTATTCAAATTTTAAAAGATTGTCAGAATAGATTTCATGAATCTTTCTAAACTTACACATAATATTTGGCATACAATTTTAAAAAGGTTTTCATTTGTTTAATCATGCAATGCTAAAGAAATCTCATAGTATTTGAAAGATATGAAAAATATATAAAATTTAAAATATTTTTTTTAGTCACTTTGTGAAATATGGGAAGACATCCACATGAATTTTAATTTTAAAAACATTTTGTTATTTTCGAAATTACACAAAATAAGATTTAATTTACATTTAAAATGCTTTCTTTTATTTTCAAAACTACACAAGATAGATTTCAGCAAGTTTTTCAAACATTTTTCATTGATTACCTTTTAGACCAAGATATCTATCTACCACGAATAAAAGTAGAATGAAAAATGTACAATTAGCACTTATTTTAATACAATTAACACCAAATATGTCAACTCGAATTATCGCGTTAGATGAACTAATGTGTGACATGACGGTCTCAATATTAGTTATGGTAAACAATAGGTAGACAATATTTTCATAGGTTCTCTCACCTGTTGGTAAGCATTTTTTTTGAAAATGTTTTCCATAGAAAATATCTTGATCTTGTTAGTTGGATGCGCATACTAAATGGTTTTCCAGCTTTAAATATTTTATTAATTGTAAAAGCTATAAAGCAAACGAAAAAAAGATCTAGCTAAATTTGAAAAGAGAAAATCCTTAAGAAGATATTTTGAAAAAAAAAAAAACAATACGTTTGCTACTTTGCTTAATAATGTAAACATTTTTTTAGGATATCTCCAATTATTAGAACACTTAAAAGTTTGAGACAAATGTCACATTGTCAATTTATTAAATTTTTATTCATTAGATTATTTCTCTTAATGGTTAGACTATATGAGACTTACTATTGCATCAATGCATCATCTGATCTATTTACAATATATGATTCATAAAAGTATATTTTTTTATAATAGATATAATTTTAAACTATTTACGAGTAAATATAAATTGTATGTAATTATTTAGTATTTATAGCATTTTATGAAAATTTTTAAATAATCGAAGAATAAAAATAAAAAATTTAAAAAGAAAGCTACTTGCTAAAAAACCTATTAGGACTATAAAATGCCCAAACTATACTAGATAGAAAAATGTGTCTAGGTCATGAAGAGGGGCGTCCTTAAAACAAAATTGTTAAATCGAAATTGGATTCTTTTAATTGTTAAGGACGGAATTTAAATTAAATTGTAAATAAAATCATAAATCCTTTTTTTTATTTTCGAGTAATATGTATATAAAGTGTCTATTACCTGTATATGCATGTCTGAAAATTTAAAATTATTTAAAAACTTATTTTACATATGAATATATCAATTAATAGTTTATTACTTATATATTATCTTTTAAGAAAAAAAAGTTTTTCCAATTTATTAAATAACAAGTTTTCATGAAATATTTATATTTTCTCAATTACATCTGTCGCAATCACAATTTTGCAACTTATGTCAAATCTCACATCTAAGTCGAACAAGTTGAAGAAATGTGTAATTTTCTTGTGTCTACACATTCTTTAGAATGACAGACTTTACTAGTTGTAATTTGAATTAAATAGTAAGATTCAAATCATAAACAATAAGATTTTAATGAGAATGCCTTAAATAAAGAGGAAATTACAGAAAATAACATTATTATAAAAATATTTTTAAAAAAATTTCGTTTAACTTTCCTTTTATCATTTATACCAATATTTTCGTTTTATTTTCGTTAATACTGGGTTACAAAATGACACGTTATAACTTGGTTATATTTAAATAACTAACTTGTCAAAAGCATTCAAATCGTGAAATCATTTTTGTTCGTCGTTGCCCTAATTTCTCGTTGGTTTTTTATTCTACTTTCGACGTTGCAACTTGTCTCTCTGTTCTTCGTTTGTGATTTTGCATTTGTGCACGCTTCATCGGTCTCCTTCAACATTCCGTCTTTGTTTTTTATGGTATTATTTGCTTCTTCGACTGCGTCTTGCATCACTTTTTCATTCTTGAACTGTTCAATCATTTTGTGCCCTAAGTTTGCTTGATAGTAGATTCCGTTTTGATCATTCTCCAACAATGTCGAATATTATTACATATTCAGATAAGGTTAAAAAGAGTTCAATGGATGCTAAAAATCCAAGTACCAGAGAATGTGCTATAGAAGTAGTCGAAACCCCGATTGATCAAGCTTTGGAAACATCTGACCAATCACATTCAAAGAAAATGAAAACATATGGTAAACAACATTTATACCTATTGGCAAGGTTCAAAAATATACTAATAATATACACATTTATACCTATGAAAATGCGTTTCAGTCATGCTTTGGAATATTAATGTTGAGTCGTTGTCTACACATTTGTAATGTTTTGATGTTTTTAATAGCAGTTTCTATATAGTATACATTATGTGCATTGTTTTGATGTTTTGAGTAGTAGTGTCGATATAGTATACATTATGTTTGGAGTAGTAGTGTTTATATAATATACATTATGTGTAGAGAACCAATTATTTATGATATTTGTTTAATGTTTATTAATAATGTTGTATGTTTTCTATTATATATGCTTGAGTGTTATTATGGTTGTTTTGAGAAAAACTTCTTATGTTGTTTGCAGGAACATGAGTACATTGTTAATCCAACAGATTATTATTCTGCTAGAGTTGGATTTCACATTTACTTAGGGGCTATTGAACTTATCAAGAAAAAGCTATATAATATACGATTGTTAATACAACTCATGGTTTTTATTATTTTTTTGTAGTGACTGTAGAATCCTTATGTGTTATTTTGTTAAATATTTCCTTTATGGCCAAAAAATTTCCACAGAATTCAATGTTCCTATTCATCGTCAAAGACTTGGCTTCTTTCTGTACAAACATAAAAAGTTGAAACAAGAAAAAGGAACCGAGAGTGATTCTGAAGACTTTGAGAGATTTGACATCAATGTCGTAGTTGAGCCAATACAGAAATAAGATTTTGTACGCTAATTATTAATTTTTTTTTTGAAACTGATGTATTGCATTGTATTTAGCAGTCAAAAAAATTTATACAACTTTGTTGTTTATCGATTTTTTATGTAAAACAGTTATATGTAAAAAAAAACAGATAATATACAAACTATATACACATGACATACAAGAAATATACGACAAATATATAACCTGTATATAAGAAATATATAAAAAATATACATAATAACTCATTACCTGCAGAAGTAAATAACTTAATGTGCATAAAACATATTATATACACACAATATACAAGAAATATTCAACAAATATACAATCTGTATACAAAAATATATAAGAAATATACAAAAAATATATAGAATAATTCATTACCTACAAAATTGAAGTGCTTAATGTGCATGAAACATACTGCATACAAGAAATACATAACAAATATACAACAAATATATAACCTGTATACATAATATACAATAAATATATAAAAAATATACAAAACAACTCATTACCTGTATAACTGAATTTCCTTCACAATGATTGGCGAACAGACTCTTTTATGAAAATAAACACGAAATATACAAAAAATATATAAACGATATACAAAATATATACAATATTGTTTCCTTACATGAAGTAAACACTAAATATACATAAAATATATAGACGATATACACAAAATTTATGGATACAGATAAAAGAATAAACATAAAGTGATTTTAACATATTCATAACTGTCAATTTGTAGTTGAAATATGTAATCAAAAAGTTATTTTTTAGACTTATTCATTTATCAACAAATCAATCAATCATATTTGTCATTACAACACACATAGGAGTGATTAATAACATTTTGGTGCATTTCTACATATTTTTTAATTATGCCCCACTCTACCACATTTTCCACACTTCGCACTTGTTGTCGTTTCCCATCCTGATTTGAATATTCTCTTTCTTGACCTTTCTAGTTTGACTCTTCCTCTTTGATGTAACACGACCTTATTTTTAACATTTTCAGGTATATTCCATGTACGTTCTTCTGTTATTGGATACATTATGCTATTATACATGGCAACCATTGATTCTTTTGTATAATATTTTGAACAATAATTGTAAACATTCATATGTTTCTCATTAATCACAACAATTATATGTGGACATGGTATCTTATCTATTTGGAATCGATTGCAAGTGCATGTTTTGTTTTTCATGTTGATTGTGTACTTCCACTCATTATCATTGACAATATATATGTCATTATTGCATCCTCGTACCTGAAAATATAATTTTTTTTTATCATTAGCAGTTCAATTTTATTCAATATACAAAAAATATACAAAAAAACAAATTGTATACGTAAAATATACAAGAAATATATAAGAAAACAGATTGCATTCGAGAATACTGAATAAGAAAGTAGTTGTAAGAATCATACCAGCATAGCGCTGTGAATGTTGAATGTGCATTGTTTCTATTTTTGTAACTCCATTCATGAATCAACATCCTCAAGGATTCAAGCAATGAACATATAGGTAGATCTCTAGCAACTTTAATTGTTGCATTTATTGACTCTGCTATGTTTGAAGTCATTATTAAGTATCTATTATCATTTGAATGTATACGAGACCACCTTTCATATCCTACACTCTCTAAATACCCCCTCATACGCTTGTCTACATTGTTGAGCTCATTCATGTTATCATTGAATTCTTCTATAATATAAGTTTTTGCTACCCCCATGAAGAAGTCTCTAATTCTTTTTGGATTTGTTTTAAATCTACCTTTCAGGTTGCTTAACAAGTAAAAATTTCATGCACAATGACTAACCCCAGGACATACCAACAAAGCTATTGTTTGTATATTTTCATGCCTATCGGATACAATGCACAATCCTCTTCTATATCCATATGTAGCCTTGAATCTCATAAAAAAAACTATGTCCAAGAGTTGTCATTCTCTAAATCTACAATTGCAAATGCTAATGAAAATATTTTACCTAATACGTCTGTTAGTTGCATTGCATACTAACATTAATATATATATTTTACATATGTTTTGCATGAGTTTAAGTAGAAAATATAACATAATTACTCATAATTAGATGTATGATCAATTATATTCATATTACATATTATTTATTCATTTAGAGTATTTTAATATAGTTTTTCTTATATATTTATTTATATTTTTAATTTAATGTCCGAGGGATGATTCTCAATTATTTTACAGGTTTAGAATAATTGAAACACAACACATGAATTAAAGTTACATAAATTTAGTGGGCAAGGAGCGTAAATACAAAGAAGAAGCAAGGGCAAGATTAGAAGCCAAGACAAAAAATATAAATTACAACGCGACATGTGATTTTCTAATTGGGTCTTGATTACAATTTAGAGTTATAGTCTAATAAGGAGTCTAAAATTCATATATAAAGAGGTCAATACATAAATTTTGAATTCATTCAATTCGAGATTTATGATTCCAGTTTTGAAGCAGTTATTAAAAACTAGAGAGAAGAAAAGTAAAGAAGAGAATTGAAGAACAAGATCAAAGCCTAGTCTAGTATGATCTTTATTTTTTTTAATTCTTTGTTTGGTACTTTCTTAAATATGTCCGGCTAAGTATTTTTATTTCTAGGATGTAATTTAGATTGTAAGAACTTTTGATTTTTATTTTGATTAATTTATTTTAAGGTATTGTCTTATATTCTTTATGTTTAATATTTTTTATTGATTGATCACGTATAAATTGAATTTATATTATTTAATTAACTCTAGAGAGAGGTTCAATAATTGGATAATCAGAATATAGGAGGTTGCACGTGATTGACAGAGAATTTGTTAATTATGTAGGAGGTTGCACGTGATTAATATTTTTAATGCATTAGTATATTGTCTCTATTCCTTGGGAAGGGGTATTAGGCAATTCAACTGATAAGATTAAGACATCTTAGGAGAGAGTTTTAATTATTTATGCTACAACCAACAAGAATAAAATTTAGATTATTTTAAATAAATATTAAAAGTGAATACATTATATTTTACTATCCTAGAATTTTAATTCATATATTTTTTAATTTAATATTCACTTGCTTTCAATTTGATTTTAAATTTTAATTTAAGTTTTTTATATTTAATTTGATTTTAAGCCTTAATAAAATTGAGATTAAAATTAGATTAAGATTTAAGATACTAACCACAAATCGTTCCCAGAGGACGATAATATGATATTTATCGAGTATATTACTATTGTGATCTTGTACATTTGCAGTGATCATCAACAACGTCTAATGTAGAAGTGATAATTAATGTTCCCCTATACGTTGATTTCAAAAAGGTTTCATCCACAACAACAATTGGTCTATAATGTTCTCAACCCTGAATAAAAGTGTATAATGTAACAAAAACATATTGGAATGAAATGTCTTCGTTAACCTTCAATTCAATTTGTGATCTTGGGTTTGTTTCCTTCAACATTTAGAGGTAGCTTGGTAGTCTGGAGTATGAATTACAAAGTTTGCCTCTCAACTTTTTCAAGGCCTTTTCCTTTGATTGTCATGCTTCAATGTAATTTAGTTTCATCCCAAACTCATTGTTCATGTCCTGTATTATATCCTGAGGTGTGTATATAGTTTTCACATTCAAATACTTTGTCTTTATCAAATCTGCTACAATTTCTAAACTTGCTTGCCTTTGATTACGTGCTCTTACATCTATTGGGCATGTGCGTATACTGAAAAACTTTCTTATCTTGAATGTGCATTTTCCCCTTGTTTGGATGTCTTTACTTCCCAACTACATGTTTCCATAATGCACCTCACAATATACATTTGTTTACAAGAACAAATCACTTTGAATTGAAAGTGATTATTGATTGCATAAATTTCCAACACCATTTTCAGTGTTCCTTTATCTTTGAACACCTGTCATTGGACCAAATTATTATGTTTACAGTCAGATATAATATCTTCATCGACATCATCACATTCCACAATTTCATTTGTTGAGTCATTTGTTAAAATATCCACTGTGTTCTTACTCAGATACATTGCATACTGCAATTATCATTGAAATTATCAATCACATATGTTAATGGAGTACAATTTGAATTTTCTGCAGCTTCATTTTCATTTGATGCACAAAGAGTGAGTGCTTTTGAACTTATTTGTATACTACCATGCACTGTCAAACTTAGAAGATATTCCATAAAATCAGTTTTAGTTTTCTTTAATTCTAAATAGAACATCAATGACATATTATCATTGATGTCTATACGATGGAAGTCTTCTCGAACTTGATATCTTATATCTAGTGATCTCATTTATAAATCTACTTTCAGTTTATCAGCTAAAATTATTTTCAATATTATGAAAGTTGTGTTGAGTGATAGTAGCACACCACCCACCTTAAAATTTTCATATTTGTTTGAATTGACCCATTACCCACTGTGATGAACTAAAATTGACATCTTATCTATTATCACCTGTCAAAGAAAAATAAGAATGATATACAAAAACTATACAAGATGTATACATTAACTAAATTTAAGTCACAGATATTTATAAGGAAACTGTCTGTATACACGAAATATACCGAATATATAATCTAAATATTTATACAGAAAGCTAATTTTCTGTAGAGATTAATTGGACAATAATCAGAAAAGCAAAATGTACACACAAATATACAAAAAAATATACAAATCATATAGAAAAAATATTAAGAAACTAGTTTTTTTCATATATGTTAAATAATGTTTTATAAAACAGACTGTATACACATAATATACAATAAATATATCAAAAATATACACCTGTATACCACAAATATATAGAAAGTATAATTTTTTGCAGAGTTGAATTGCACAATGATTAGAACATAGATTGTATACACATAATATACAAAAAAGTATATCACAAACATACATCTGTATACAACAAATATACAAAAATAATACAGATAGACTAATTTCCTACAGAAAGGAATTGTTGAATGTTTAAGAAACTTATTATATACACATAATATACAAGAAATATTCAACAAATATACAATCTGTATACAACAAATACACAAAAAACATATTTCCTGTATAAATGAATTGCACGATGATCAGCAAACATACTTTAACAAATAATATATAAGAAATATACGACAAATATATAATCTATATACTACAAATATACCAAATCATATAGAGAAACAATTTCATGTTGGGATGAGTTGTACAATTATCAGAAAATAGGTTGTATACACGTAATATACAAGAGATATACACATAATATGCAAATTGTATACAAAAAATATATAGAAAATAGATAAGTCCAACATGTGTAGAGGAATAAGTTGATTTTTAATTAAGAAAACGGATTGTTCACGCGAAATATCCACAGAATATACAAGATGTATACAGAAAACTAATTTTTCTTCACAAATATTGAATAGTGGTTAAAAAAATAAACGATATACATCAAATATACGTAAAATATATACTAAATATACAAAGTTTGTTTTAGTTAAAACTAACATCATTTCATACTACATATATTCAATAATTCTATTATATACAATATATACATTATTCATAGTTAGATTCATAATTGCAGTTGTTGAAAAAACCCAATTACAACGTAACCTGTATACATTTACACATTAAAATTTTGATTCATAATTTATATTTTATTGTCTTTTAGACTTTTCATCAAATACTACTCAGTCACAGTATAAGACGAATACAAAATCGGAGGTGAACATATTGTTTAAAGCCCATAAATCAGGAAAAAGAATCAATATATACTGTAAACATCATTGACCACGTAATATCCTGTGATTCTAGACGTCTCTGATACAGATCAATACATTAAACACATAATACACTGTATACACTAATTTATCCCTAATTTCTATTGAAAATAAAAAAATCTTAGATATATAATATTCTAAAAATCGTATAGAAAATACCTGCTGTTGTTGCAAATTTGATTATAGATTTCTTCGTGTTTTTCTACGTTAGGCTATCATTTATAGTTTTAAATTGGTGTATGATAGGCTAATTTGATTGCTTTCTATTTTCTTTTTTAATTTTGCGCGATTTCTCCATTCGAAATGATAACTGCTATATTTAACGATGATTTTTTTTAATTCTTAAATGCATAAACATTTTTGGTATTTATGTAATTAAAAGTTGAATACCTATATACTATTATAATATATTACACAATAATTGAAAGATACGTATTTTTCCCTTAAATAAATAACTTCTTTTAATCGAAGTTGATAAACACTAATAGAAGTTATTTGAAAATAGCTAGGCCCACAAGATAACTAACCTTCACCAGTCAATTATTTAAATGGGCTCTTGTTCTTATTTGTATAGAAGACAAAAAGCTATATATAAGATATATATATATATATGACCGCCAATTACATCATCTTCCATATAATTAATTAAATTGGCTCCTCTTTTTTCAAAAGAGATTTGCATTATAAACAAATGAATATATAAATGTGATAGTTTCAATATTTGAACAAAAATGAAGCGAGAAAACCTACTCTTGTACTTTCCAATGACATAAGAGAAGAAACCATTGCCTGACTAATTGGGGGTAAAAAGGTAATTTTATAAATAAAACTATTTTTACAAAAGTAAATATATTTTTTTAAAAATTAAATATTCAAAAATAAAATCCTAGTTTGTTAAAAGTTAAGATCGAAGTGTTTTGATTTAATTTAAAATAATCCTATGCTAAAAAAATAATATTTCATTAGTCTTTAAGCATACGTAAAGGGAACAAATTCTATTTTATGACATTGTCAATCGAAAGCTTCTGTAATCAAATTTGATTCATTTTATTATTATTATTATTACATTTATTGTTATTAGTAATTTGAATTTTAGTATAGCAGATTTTCAATGGAAATAATCCAACACTCATCAACGTTGAGGGCTAAAATGGTTTGAAAATCACCAAATTTTAAGGACTGATCTATTCTGAAGCTTATGCTATAGAGATTAAAATGGCAATAGTGTTTCCTATTATTTAATTTATTTAAACCCATTAAATTTTTTTAAAAAAAAATCATAACTCACATAAGATAAATAAATATTGAGTTAAACAGATTTTTTTAATATAACTATTATCATCACAATATTTAATATTTCATTAAGATATTTATTTTAAATAAAAGCATTAAATTGGAAACAAATTTTTAATTTGATTACCTATTAAATAATATTTTATATTATGTATGGAGCAAGTAATGCAACAATGACCACGAGAAATTTCTTTTTTTTTTTTTTGTTTTTTATAAAATAACATAGCCACCCACAAAAGTTTCGGATTTGAGCTCTAAATACGAATAAAACATAATATACTATGATTAAAAAAGTTATATAATTAAAGTATAATTACACATTTGTATTCAATAAAATTGGTAATTAGTTGTAGCTGGATTAACACTCTACTAAGCTAAATTGAATTAACAAACTTAATTTTTAAGTTATTAAGTGATTTAAATTATGATTAATTAACATGTCATTTTAATATCATTTGTACACGTGTCATCATATTACAAATATAAAATCACGTCCAACAAAATTATTAATTCATTTTTTTTGAAAAAAAAAAAATCATCCATTGCTTTTTTTTTTTTTTTTTTTTTTTTTTTTTTTTTTTTTTTTTTTTTTTTTTTTTTTTTTTGTTTTTCTTTTTTCCCTTTTTTTTATTTTTTTTAGTTTCCCTCTCATATATTTTTTATATTTTTAAAAAATAAAAGCACTTGTTTGTTAAAACAAAAAAAAAAAAAAAAAAAAAAAAAAAAAAAACAGTTTTCATTAATATTCGGGATCATCTTCTTCAAGTCAATCAAAGCCTGTTTCTTCTTCCCCACAGAAAATCTCAGCAAGCTTCAATTTTCGTCTCTCTTCAGCTTCATAATCGTAAACGTAACTCTGTTCTGCTTTAATCATCAGTGTCGGTTAAATTACTTCAGAGCGATTGATACACGTGATAGTGCATTAGATCGTTGTATGGTGATTGCTGGAAGGTTGAACACAGAGCGCGTGAGAAGAGATTGATTGATTCATTGAATCCGGATGTGCGCTTCATCTCAGAGGTCAACTTTGGGGTCGTTGAAAGAGAGAAATAGTTATAGAACAGTAAAATTCCAGTTTTGAATGGTTCGCTAGCTTGGAAAATCGAAGCTTTCAACCGGTTCTTCAAAGCATTTTCCCTTTCGATTGGAAGTAGAAGTTCTTGTGCTTTTTCTGAGAGTTGTTGAAGCTCGTTTGCTTCAACAGAATCAGAACTTCAGTGAATTACGGAAGTCGAAGTTTAAGGAGAAAGTCGGGAACTGAGACAAATTTTCGTTCTCGGTGAGGCTTTTTCTTTTTCTTTTTCTTTTTCTTTTTTTTTTCGAATTACTGTTTTTCTTTTTTAATTATTAATGTTAATTTGTCTTGGTTTTTGTCCTATCTTGATTCTCTATTGATCGTTTGATAGAAGCTCTTTTTGATCCAATCAACTTTTTAGGGCTTTTTGGCTTGATTTCCCGTTCCATAGATTGCTTTTGATTAAAAAAAAAATTAAAAAAATTAAAAAGTATCAAATGAATGAAAATCTTTTTAGAAACTGGAAATCTGCGGCCAATGGTGTCCGACGTGACTGCTGCTTGTGATCTTCTTTACGAAAAGTTGCATTCGACGTGTTCTTGTTAACACTAAATTGAACGGTTGTAAAAGAAGAAGAGGCAACTTTAGATTGGGACCCATGAGAACTCCACATTGGAAGCTTCAAGGCCATTCGGCTTCTCATCTAATTATGTAATTTTTTTTTTCCTTATAATATTTCTTATAGCTTTTATAGAGTTTTTCAGATAATAAAATGTCTTTAATTGATGAAGAATTGTAGATTTCCTTTGCAAGATCTGTTTAGGGTTCTTCAAAAACAGGAATAAGATGAAGATGAAGATAATGAAAAGATGTCCGTTACATAACATATAGCCTTTATGCCTTTTGTACATACTTTGAATTATGAAATTTCAGTGGTAAAGAAGGTTTTTGTTTTTTTGATGGTTGGAAAGCAACTCTTTATTTTTTATT
>JAJIYU010014045.1:0-13490 GCA_030144865.1 Tinospora cordifolia
TTTCTTTCTTTCTTCATTATTGATACAAGCTCTCATTTACTTACTTTTTTCTTTACAAAGACATAATTTACCATTATATGTTATTCAAAAAGTTATGGATGAACATAAAATTATTGTTACCTTAATTATATTTCACCCTTATATTTTAGTTAGCTTAATGCATAACATATTAGCCTGTTAGGGTTTTAATTACAACTTTTAATGTGGCCTAGTTAATTGGATATGGCAAAACTAAGTATCATTAAATTAATGTTTTATGCTGCTGAAAGGGATCACTTAGAAAAAAAAATTCAAATGCAATTTGGTTGAATTAAAATTTAAGAAATTAATGTCTTTTTAATTAAAAATAAGAAGGGAAAGAAGGGTTGCACCTTTAAGTGAAAAATATAAAAAGAGAAAATTCCAATATATAATTAGATAAAGAAAACATAAGTCAACTCAATTAATTGAATGTTAAAATAACATTATTTTTAAGTAATTTTGCCATGAAAAACGTAATAATATATAAGCTTTGAAAGAGAACAATAACTCAAACAGTAAGCCATGATTGTTTGAAATCTTTGTATAATATAGAATACTATACCTATATATATGCAAGGCTCTGACTCTTGGGGGTCAATTCCATTCACCAACTCTTTAATGTATTTGCTATTCTAATTTTATGGTTTATTCCTTATATTATTTAATATGAGATGAAGCTGAGCTTCTTCATATATTATATATTTCATAGGAATCAAATTATTTAGCACTAAATAGGCTGCGCATGAAGGTACTAAAATATTAGATATTGAAAAATTGTATTATATCACTTAAAATATATAAAATCTTCTTTGTATATATATATATATATATATATATATATTATCATTAAGGAATAGAAATAACTGGGTGCCTTTTTATATTCAATATTTCAACAGATCTGTTATTAAAAGGTCCTGCATGACTAGCCAATCAACATGAAAGTTTCACTAGATCCTGTCACCATTTAAGTTTTCAAATCTCTATAATTAAATAGGTGACTAGCTACCAACCGCGGTTTTGACCATATTGATGTAACGTATAATCCTATGGTCAAAGGGCTTCATCAAATTGACAACGGTTGGTCATCCCTCCCTGCATAAATATTAATCATGTTGTCTAGAACTACTTGCATTATTTACTAATATATATGAAGAATGATATGATAGTTGGTGCAATATTCAATACATATCTTAGAGGCAAACCGGTCCTGAGTTTTTGGGAGCGCACGATGAAATGGTAACTTGGGACCCCAAACATAAGGATTTCAAGTTATTTTAATAAATTTGCATAAAGATGAAATTACTTTAATAAATTTTTATTATTTATTATTTTTTTTATATATATGGGGGCCCTGAACAATAAGGGGCCAGGCTGTCGCCCTATGGGCCCCTACTTGAGGCTGACCCTGGATCGAGGGAACGTTAGAAGCTGGAAACTATAAGCCTAAAACATAAATTATATTTAAAAATGTCTCTATTTTAAAAATCGGGTGTTCATATGGACATAAGCCTAAAACATAGGAAATATATCTCATACTTAATTTAAAATGTAAAAAAATTATATATAATCTTTTCAGGCCTTTACGAGATTATTAAGAGGAATGCAAATTGAAATAGAACAGAGTCTTGAAGGAGAAATAGAAGTTTTGAATAAAAGAAACTAGAGTTTCATAAGGATTCGATTGGCTTGGTTGTGAAGATATATTGATTATAATATGAGGAAAGGTTATAATCTCAACTTTCCTCCCTTCTTTTTTTTTTGTCTCAATCGCTTTGGAACATTTTCAATTTTCAATTTTAATTTAGTGTTTGTTCATTACTTAATTTCTTGGTCTCCAAAAAATGTACTGGTGTAAAAAAAATTGAAATTTTACTTTTTTTGGAGACATTATGTGAAATAGAAATTTTGACTTAAACATTCTCTTTTGTTAATCTATTTCTTGATCTTTGATGAATTTAATATTAATATTGACATACTTCTTCTTATTTTGGGTTAAGAAAAAAAAAGGATAATAAGAAATTAAGAACGCATAGTTTTTTGTCGAAAGACATTATGAATTCATACTCAGCTTCTTCCTTCTTACTTTATTTCCTTCCTGAAACTCTAAGAGTCTTCTTCGATTATCGGCATAGTTTTTTTATCAGCTTTGGGTCGTAGCCAACCTTTTCTGAATCATCTTGACCTAACTATTCATTTCTTCAATTAAGTGTGGTCCAATAAGCACATCATTTTCAAACTCTACCCAACAGGATGGTAATCTACACGGTCTACCATAGAGAGTCTCGTAAGGAGACATCTGAATACTTGTCTGATAGTTGTTGTTGTAGGCAAATTTAGCTAGATGAAGATATTTGCTCTAGTTGCCCCTGAAACCAAGAATGCATTCTCTCAACATGTCTTCTAGAGTCTGTATAACCCTTTCTGACTGCCTGTCAATTTAAGGATGGAAGGTAGTATTCATTGTCAATCTAGTGTCCAACTCTCTCTGCAAACTCTGCCAAAATTGGGACATAAATCTTGAGTCCCTATCTGACATTATAGTTTTGGGAGCACAATGTAGCCTCACGATTTCTCGAACATAAAGCTCTCCCAATGTACTAACTGGGTCTGTAAATCTAATTAGCACAAAATGAGTTATCGTTATTAGACAATCAACAATGACCCATATTGTGTCCTCTCCTTTCTGATTTCTAGGTAAGCCGCCAACAAAATGCATTGTAATAATCTAGTGGGTTTCGTATACTCTACTTTTATTTGTTGGCATATTAAACACTTTGAAACATATTTGACTATGTCTCGTTTCATGTCTCTCCACCAGTAGGCATTTCAAAGGTTTTGGTACATCTTATTACCTCTGGGATGTAAAGTTTATTTGGTCTGGTGTGCTTAATCCAAAATTATCTTCTTGGTCTAGTTTTGGTACATCTTATCATCTGTTCGCGAGCTTCAGCATACAATCTAAGTCAACTATAAAATTTGTGTTTTTGCCTTGAGAAAGTTCAGTTATTAACATTGCCAGCCATTTATCTTGCTTTTGTTCATTTTTTATCTATTGCAAGAGATCTGGTTCACAAGTCATTGAATATAGAAGTACTTGTTCCCCATCTAACCTCACACCCAAGTTGTAATCCTCAATCAATTAATACATCTATTCCTTTTTTGCTAAACTTTTAGCTCAATGAGTTGGCTACCAGTTTACTTTTCCTGGATCATAATGCAACTGAAAATCGTAATCTTTTAGAAACTTCATCCACTAACGTTGACAAAGGTTCAACTCCTTCTGGGCGTAAATATATTTTTGGCATTTATGATTGGAATATAGGTCAAACCTTTCTTCATATAAGTAATGTCTCCAAATCTTCAAGGCAAGCACCACTGCTGCAAGTTATAGATTATGTGTTGGATAGTTCTGCTCATGAATCTTAAGTTGTCACAAGGCATAAACAACAACTTTGCTTTCTTGCATCAAAACAATCCCTAACTAGTTCTTCGAGACATTAATTATAATATATACCCAATTCTATGTATATGGGTAATTAGTATGGGTGCTGAAGTCAATCTCCTCTTTAGTTCTTGGAAAACAAAGTCACATTTCTCATCCCATATAAACTTCACTCCCTTCCTAGTTAGCCCAGTCATCAGTTTGACTAATCAAGAAAAATCTTTGATAAAACCACCTATAATACCCTGCTAACCCTGGGAAACTCCTGATTTTTGTAATAGTCATTGGTTGCTTCCAATTTGTAAGTGCTTCTACTTTGTCTGGATCTACTTATATACCATCTGCGGAAACAACATGACTAAGAAACTTGACCTTCTCCATCCAAAACTCACATTTATTAAACTTTGCATAGCTTATGCCTTCGAAGCGTCTCTAATACTATTCTCAAGTGTTTTGTATGTTCATCTTCGGACTTGGAATACACTAAAATATCATCCACAAACACTACTATGAACTAATCCAGATATTGTTTAAGGACCCTATTCATCAAATCCATGAAAGCTACTAACGCATTAGTCAGACCAAACAACATTACCGTGTACTCAAAGTGACCGTATCTAGTTCTGAAAGCTGTCTTAAGAATGTCTGACTCTCTGATCCTCAACTGATGGTAACCTGATCTGAGATCAATATTGGAGAAATGAGTGGTTTCCCTCAATTAATGAAACAAGTCATCCATTCTCGGAAGTGGATATCTGTTTTTAATTGTTACTTGGTTTAACTTTCGGTAGTCTGCACATAACCTCATGGATCCATCCTTCTTTTTCACAAAGAAAACTGGAGCTCCCCTTGGTGATTCACTTCGACGAATGAACCTATTCCTCGAAGCTCATCTAACTGGGTCTTTAGTTCTACCAATTCAATAGGTGTCATTCTGTAAAGTGGAATGGCTATTGGATTAGTACCTAGATGTATTTCAATCTTGAACTCGATCTCTCTATGTGATGGTAATCCTAATAGTTCATCTGGAAAGACATCTGTGTAATCTTTCACCACTGGGATATTTTGTATCTCTTTATATTCCTCTTCCTCATCTTCTTCTATCAACTTTTTAAAATCTTCATGTTGTGTCAAACAATTCATCATTATTGCCATAGGATTCCAAGGGATCCTTTGTAAGTCTCCATAGATTTTTACAATTTTCCCTGAAGGCAGGGTTAATGCTACGTTACGTCGAGGACAATCAATTTGGGCCTGATATTGTGTTAACCAGTCTATACCCAATATTACATCATAACCATAAAAAGGCAAAATAGTGAGTTCAACTGAAATTAACTTTTCTCCGAATCAAAGTTCACACTTACTTGATTTCTTCGATGTGACAGTAGTGCCTATGGGTGTGGATATATTCATCGTTGCAGGTAAAATAGTGGTGTCTAACTGTAACTTATTTGTTAAAATTTCAGCCACAAAAGATTTAGTTACACTAGAATCAAACAAAATTTTCATGAGTACATTAAATAATAAAAATGTATCTTCTACTGTTCGAGATACATTTTCATGAGTACATTAAATAATAAAAATTTTCATGAGTACATTAAATAAGTCAGCCTGTACATATGCTAGTGCATACACCCAAGCTTGATTTTGTCTTGAATTTTGATTTAATCTAGAACCTTGATTTTGTTGTTGAGGTTGTTGTATTTGGGGTTGTTGCTAATGACGATTATTTTGATTTCTAGCCCGATACAACTGTTGATGGGGTGCATGAGTGGGCAAATGTTTGGCCAAGTGTCCCTTCTGATTGCAATGATAACATAGTCCCGACTTCTTGGCCTTGTCGAGCTGTTCAGCTCTAGCAAGATCTTGTTGCACCTATTGAGGTTTATTTCCCTAAGGTTGATTCTGCTTTTGGTGCTGTTGTGCTTGAAAACCATTATCCCTAAACTGTTTCTTCTATCATCCACTTAATGGTCTGTCATTCATAAACCTCTTGCCCCTGTTTCTCAATATCTACTTTAAGTTAAGCTCTTGTTCCACAAGAATTGCCTTAACTATTGTTTCTTTGTAGGTTTTGAGTCCCATCGGTATGACCTCTTTTCTAATCTTGATCCGAAGGCCTTCTGCAAATCTATTTGCCTTTATTTCTTCATCTTTCACCAAGCCTTTAACAAATCTAGACAACTGAGAAAACTTGGCCTCATATTTCCCCACATGTATAGTCTTCTGCATCAATCAGATAAATTCAGACTATAACTGACGCATGATGGCGGCATGAAAGAACCTATTATAAAATCCTTCTTTAAACTCTTTCCAACTCATCTGAGAAATATCAGTAGCAAGGTTAACCTTCTGCATTCTCCACCAATGTTGAACTACTCCAATGAACTGATGTGCAGCCAATGCAACCTTCATAGTACCTATTACCCCCAAAAAACTTTAATTTTTTCTCAATTTCTTGAAACCAAATGTTAGCAGCCATATGATTTGGCATCCCTTCAAATTTTCTAGGACAAAACTTCTAAAATTCCCTCATTAAAGCTCTCTACGCCTTATCCTTTTGGTTTTGTAACACCCTCATTGATTGGTCCACCGGGGAGAGGTGCCTACTACTAATTTTGTATCTGGGCATGGGACTGTGTCTATGTTTGCAGTTGTGATGTCTCCTGTGGTGCGGGTCGCTACCTCTGTGGCAAGGCTCTTAAGACTTGCTCAATCATCCTTTTAGTAATTTCTGTTAATAATTCTGATGTTAACATAGTTCCAACTTGTGTCTCAAAGTGTAGAATCTCTCTATGTCTACTGCTCTTTGCTCTCCTCATTTCTATACATCAAAATCTCAACGTTAGTATCACAATATTCAACAACCATTTTTTTAGGTTGACTCTAGGTTCATATTTCTAAGTTCTTAGTATCTATGTAACCTATCAATTTTCATTTTCTAAGTTCTTTCAAGAATCTTCTAATTCTTCTAGTGTTTCTCAAACATGATTTTTGGGTCATAATAATAAAAATAATAATAGTCCTCATCATCATCATGCAAGCAAATAATCAATCCAATCAAACAAGCACATAATTTTCATGCTAGCATAGAGAAACTCCCAAGGTTTTACCTATGCTTTTGTGTTCGAGTACCTCATACCATTCTTGCCTGGTAACATAGACTTCTACTTAGGAACCTCACTACACTCAACCAATTTCGCAATGTCTTAATAACTAAGGCATGCTAAGCTCCCACTATGCCCAACTTTCCCATACTAGTTGAGCATGGGCAACATGTTCTTTCAAAATCATTGATCATTCGCCACACATGACCTTTCAATCTCCGAGGTCAATATTCCTCCACATCTCTAATCTCCACGTGTTCCATACCATGTAGAAACCAAAGACACAGATTCTTCTGGATTTCAGGTCGTGACCGAACAAGTGTTCTCGTTTTTTCACACGTTCTTGTCTCTAACTTATGTCCTAATTTTTTTTTCACTTTATGGTCCATTGTGTCATCCTTAGCATCACCCAAGTTTCAAAGATCTTTTCTTAAAACTAAAGTTTGTTTTCATAAGTTTCTATCCAAGACTTTGATACCACTAAGTATCACACTCGTCTCGAAGACCCAAATTTTTTGTATTGAAGAAATATTTCATTGTTATATTGAATGAAGAAAATTTATGAAATTTTGCTTGATATTGATGGTTCTCAAAAGGCGGGGTGTTACATAAAATTAATGAAACATTATGGGCAAAGAAGAATAAAAAAAGTGTAAATGTAACCTAAAACCTAATAAAATTGTAGTTTTCTTAAAAAAAATTATTTTCTCAATTGGCAAATAATACTATAAGAAAAAAAGTTCTAAATGATTATTTTTGATCCATCATTTTAAGCAACAAAATAAAAATCTTTTGGTTAGGGTTGTTTTATTGGTTTTATTGGTTGGGTTGGATTTGATTTGCGCTAATTAATTTAAAGCTAATTCCATAGAATAATTTGGGCTAATTAATTTAAAGCTCAACCCGCCAATTTATCTTTAAGCATAACTCAACTTAAATAATTATAGCTTGATTTTGTACTTAGTTGGTTTAATTTGGCACAAGTTAATTAAACTTAAGCTGCATATTTGACATATAAGTTTCTAAAATAAAAAAAAAATTAATTATTCATTTATTATTAAATTAGTTGTGTTGAATTATTATTTTGTAATAAATTGTCTGTTAATATTACTTATTAGTAAATTGTAATAATAACTTACAAAATAAGTCTATATTAAGAATATAGTAACCTTGTGAGATGTATGTATATATATATATATATATTAATATATAAGTATCAGATAAAAATCACAATATACATATATAAATCTTTAAAAAAAAAAGAGCTAGAACCAATAATAATAGATTGGATATGATAAATTTACATCTTAAAAAGGGTGTTGCATAACACTTCAAATAAAGTTGGATTGATTATTGATTGAGCTGTTATGGGCTTAACCCATAACACATATAACCCAAGGAATAAGCAGACCAACTTATCCCATGCCAATCCAAACCAACCTTATTAGGTTGGGGAGCTTGATCAATGCCTCTAGTTTTAAAGAACTTTTACATTTTTGTGTGTACTATTTTTTTTTAAATGAATTATTATTATTTATTGTAAGAGTAGGTCTAGTACAAAAATGAATTTCACTCTTAAAGAAAAATATTCCTATTATTAGTGTCAATGAGATGTAAATATTTTATTATATAAAATTAAATTTGACAAACAAAAGCTAATTATTTAAAAAATAGTCTCAAATGTAAATGTGAATGATGGGCGATAACATTTTTTTTAAACCTCAATCCGCTCGGATGTCAGTTTTATTTTTATAAACCTAAATTGAACCAATTATATTCATATAGTTTGATTTGAATTTGATTGATTTATATTTCTTTAATTTATAAAATATATTTAAAATATTAAAAGAAATATATTGCAAATGATACAAGATAATCATACATTATTATATTTATCAATATATCTTGTTGCATCATATAAGAAATATTTGACATGCAATTGCATTGAAGTATTTAGTGCTAAAGAAATATTGTAATTGATAATTTCAATTTGGTTACAAGTTGATTGGTTTATACAACTTTCAAATTCAAACTAAATTGATTTAAGTAAAATGTGTAATGAATCGAATCAAATGTGTGCACTTAGTTTAGCTTTGCCATTTGAAACAATTTAAATGCCACTATAATCTTACATATTTTGATTAATTGATAAATAATTTATTGTGGAAAGTTTTTAATATTTTTATTTTTTATAAATTAACTTTTTATTTTTATTTTTTTGACATTCATTGTAATTTTTGTTTTATATTTATACTAAAATTATTCTTTTATTTATATTTTTGTTTTTTGGCACCATTTATTTATTTATTTTATTTTTCCACTAAATTTATTTTTGCCAAAAATTTAATTTGATGATTATAATTTATTTATTTTTATCATATCAGAGATATTAACCATTCATGATTACATTAAAAAAATATTTTGTTTTCATTTTCTATTTTATTATTATTATTATTATTGTTATTTTTGCCCAATGTCCTGCGTGTCGTCCATTTTTGTTTAATCGATGGTTCGTGTCCGCGATGGTAAAGCTCCGAGTAACGGAAACTATTACCTAGAAACTGGACATGTTGATTATTGGATTCGAGATAGCAAATTCCTCTACCGTCGAATTTCGTTTTCTTCTTCCCATCGAAGAGCACGAAGATCGCCATCCTACCATGTATCAAATTGCTCGCTTGGTTCATTTGAATCTGCAGAAGAACTGCAAAAAGGGCACCGTACATTACCAAATCTCGGGGGTGCATAGCACTAGGGTTTCAGATGAACTCCACCGATCGAGTTCTCTATGTTTTGTGGCAACAACTGTCCTTACGCAAAGATTATGCCTCAGCTGTGGCAATTTCTGCGACCCAGATCGTTAAAATTCTTTGATCAGTACTGCACTAAAGCGATTCATTTGAATTGTCAATTTCTCATTCACCATTTCGTTCTAACTCATGTTTGTGAGATTTTGTGTGCCCTCACTATTGTCCATGCTCGTTTTAATCAGTATGTAGTTATTCATTGATCTTAAGTCATTCCTCTTGCAGTGATAATCGGGGAGCTTGCGCATTCGAACTACTGATTGAGCCTATTATTCGCGTAGCTGTAAGATCATCAACCATTTGTACTTACCACAAATCTATTTATTCTTATTGTCCCCCTAAATAATAATAATAATAATAATAATAATAATATTATTATTATTATTATTAATGTTAATATTATTATTATTCATTCTTGGTAAGTTGGTTGCTTGGACATGATAATATGATAGTAATGGTTTGAGTGATTTGCTAAGAAAGAGTCATTTCCCATAAAAGCTTTTAGTGTCGTAATTGAAATTTGGAAAGTAATTGAATGTTGTTGTGCTCCTTTTGGCATTCTTAGTCTTTGTTCTTTAATATATACATATTTCCTGCCTTACTACAGTTTCCACCTGACATCTACCTTGAGTTTATCTTTTATATATATATAAGAAATACTGTTTGAAAATTTGAATTTTTAAGTGGTTCTTCACTCACTAGTAATTTACAGTCTCAGAGATCTTAAGCTGTGTTTGGTGCATGATCTTACGCCAAGAATGCAACCCAAATAAATGACTTGAAAACAATTTTTTTTATAAGTTTTTGTAACTACTTATTTTCTTGACAGAGCAAAAAACTGTTTTCAAAATTTTTTGATCAGAACTTGTTTAAGATTTTTGGATTTATAAAATTCTATGCAGATCATGAACCTAATGGTGCTTTGGCTATATCATATGGCTTCTTTAGTTGAGTTCTACTCTTGGATCACAGGGCTCATTGACGCTTGTTGTGGGAGAATGAACCAAGAGTAGGAGAAAAGATCCCTTGGTGAAGGTTTTGGCTGGTTATGCTTAATTGAGAAAAACTCCAACTTTTTGGTAAAAGAAATATGGAGTAGCACAAGGAAAGAATACTTAACAGTTCTTGAAGATTTCCCTTTTACAGTCATTTAGGTGAAAGACCAAATTGCAGGACGTTTAATACATCTTACTGTGCTGTTGGTGTATTCAATCTTATCTGGATAAAACCATGAGAAAGTTAAAAGAAATCTTTAGGTAGATTTAGTTCAGAACTGCAAATTTAGTGCAAGCTTAACAGCGAATGTAGCCATTACCTCTTTTTTGAGTGTGTATTCACAAAGAGGATTTGACATAAGTGGGCTATTTTATTATGATGAGAGTGCTTCTCTTCTCTTTCTTCACTGTGGACCTTTCTTATGGATGATTTTCTTCCTAGAAAATTTTTCAACCTGTTTGTGAGTTGTTCTTTTTGCTGTAATTCAGTCGGTTCGCAAGGAGCTGATAAGGCTAAGTCTTGGGAGGGGGTTTGGATAACTCTACAATCAATTCAATTTTCTTTCTTGTTAAAAAAACACATATTTGATTGGGTGTGTTTGAATATAGTCCGTCTTTCAAAAGACTAGAGTCAGTTTTAAAATGTTTAAACTTATGAATGACATTGTTCTTAGGTAGTGGTAGCAGAGATTTCGCATGGAGCAAAGTGCTTTGTGGCTTGAGGCTACTAAGTTCCTGTTTGATATGTGATTCAGATTTTGGGTATAACTTTTTTTTTTTTTTTATATTAAAAAAGTTGAAAACACACAAAAAGGTTTAGTTGGATGAGTCTGAAGCAATTTTTTAAAAATTTTACTCAATCAATCGACTATTTTCTGAAAACAATAAGAAGTTATTATCTAATTATGGTCCAATCTTTGCATCACAAACTGAAGGTAGCCTAAGTTAACTTGTGGATAAGGATGGAGAAGTGGTTTTAGCTGGAATTTTTCCCCTTTTTGCTGCACTTTGCATGTGAGTGAGCCTTCTAAGTGTTGCAATTTTTAACTCAAGTGCATGCATCATTAAAACCTCTTTCCTTTACATATTCAAAACCTCTTAAATGCTTTATGCCATTTGCTTCTTTATCCTTCATGTTCTTTGTTTGTCTATTTTTATCTTTTATGTCATATTAATTGTTAGATTTAGGCCTGCTGATAATGCAACTAACTGAGCTAAACGCAAATCTGATGTATCCAATAATTATTTGCCTCATAACAAGGCCATAGCTTATTGTCCTCAACTTCTTAGACTTGTAGTCATGTTACAAGTGTTCAAAGCTTGAAGATCTGTTACTTTGGATTTGAGTTTTTTTTTTCTTATTAATTTCAGTCCAGGTGATTTATTCCATTTGGCGGTCTTTCAAAATTATTATAGTTGTTGTTATTAAACACTATGTAAGCTGAAAATCAAACACCAAATTTGACAAATCTGATGTGACAGATTTGTGGCGTCAACCTCCAAGTCTTACTAACTTAGATTAAGCAAACTAATACAATTAGTTCTTTCGACTGAAATTAATTAAGACTTTTCATCCCCAAAGAGAACTGTAGCTGGAGTATCTGGTGGCTTTTCACGTGCTTACAAAATTGGAGTGGGGAAGCAAATAGAAAGAAGATCAGATCCCATTTTATCTTGGTAGAAAATTGGTTTTTATTAAGTTTTATAATCGAGCCCATCTCCTTACTCTAGCATTTTTGGATCATTGAATTGCCTCATCATTGTTAATTGCAATGTCTTCTCTTACCATTTCTATTGGTATTTATTCTTTGCAATTTAAATGGCTTTTTTCTTCAATTTATCTTGTCTTCTACGATCTGTTAATATAAGTGGTTGAATCATTGTAATACATCATATGCATATTTTGCTAGAGTTCCTTCAACACCTAAAAAGGGATTTTTGGTCATGTATAGAAGACATTTAGTAGAGTGCCGGAGCATATAAATCAGATAGGCATTATAAGAGAGTGCAACTTTCTTGATGGAGAAGAGCACCTTTGAGCTTTTCTCTTTTGGGCAGATCATGATAACCTAATTTAAGGTGCAGATTACTTGCTTTTCTATTTTAGGCAAGAATGCTGCTTGCTTTATGGAGTCGAGAGTATTCCGTCTTCAACATTTAGGCTTTCTGGAAACTGTCTACTTTGTACGTATAAAAGCTAACAAACACTTTTTAGAAACTCCTCTTTGGGAACTAAAAGTCTTAACTCACTTGGGTCAAGAGAACTTGTTCTATTAGTTTGCTTAACCCAAGTCTTTTGGAGGTTTGGCACATCAGATTTGTGGTATTTGGTGTTAAAATTTTCATTTTATCAAACATTTATCTATTATGTTTTACTGCGTGTGCATACACATTCTATGTGAATTTTCTATTATTTAATTTTTAATTATATATATATATATATATATTGAAGAAGTGTTATCTTTTAGGGTAAGTAGAAGGTTACAAGGAGTTGTTTTTTCTATTTTGAATGAGAGCAATGATATCTGAAGTTAAAAATATGAAAAAGGAAAATATTGGAAAAATATCAAAGAAATTGCTGAATGTTAAAAGCATGGTTTAAGTAGGTGATAATTTAGGATACCAGCTATCATTAAAATTATATTTCAAAAGCCAACAATGATTCTTTTAGGAAAAAGTAGTCATTCCATGAGTATTCCAACTTTAAGCATTAATAATACAGTTGTTCTTAATGTTTGTGTTACTTTTCCCATCAAAATCTTGAAATTAATTTTTTTGTAAATAAATGGTCAATGCAGGTAAGAGACCTTACTCATTATAATAAAGCCAAAAAAAAAAAAAAAAAAAAAAAAAACCAAACAAACAAACAAAAAATAGGGGAGGATTTTACACATTCTAAGTTTTAGCGAAGTTGCTAATCCTAGACTTGTTGTCGGCCTCAAATTTCCTGACTTGGTGGACTCATTAGCCAGCGGCATGTTAGGCTTCAAAAGTGACGAAGCAACGTTACAGGTTGCCTTTAGAGAAAGCTTAAAAAAGAAGAGGGGGAAAAAAAAAGGAAAAGTGGGGCAAGTACTTTTGGTTGTTCAAAGCAACAACTTTTACTTTAGGATATTTG
>JAJIYU010014046.1:0-13472 GCA_030144865.1 Tinospora cordifolia
TTTTGAAAATCCTCAAAACAGAACTTAGAAGCATAAACTGATAGGCCACAAAATAAATCGAGAACTTAGAAACGTAAATGTAGCGTCACATTAGCACGGAAGGAACGAAAATCTGATAAAACAAACACGACAATTAACTAATGAAATGATAGTTATTTTCTCAAGTCTGAAAAGGCATTGTTATGTCTCGAAGGGGTTCTAACTTTAAACCCAAGTAATTAGACACTTTTGAGAAAAAAAAAATTATAGATGGTCACCTTGATGATCATTTTATGACTAGCAAAGAATCACAAAGATGAATTGCGCTATTTATCAGTAAGTAGTGCAGTTGGACTGATCCTTTAGAGAAAAATATTCTTCATTTTAGATAATGAAATCGTTTTATTACCTCCAACCCACATAAATACGATATTGTTGAGATATACAGTTCATACTAGAACTGAAAACCTTGGGTAATTCGTTTTATTTACAATTCCGAAAAGGTACGAAGTTGGACAATTTCGTCAACCCAACGTTGATGATCATATGCCTCAGATTGCTCTACTCAAGATCTTGATAAAATTGTATGATCTAGATTATTGTAGTTTATTTTCTATAATACCATTTATAGCAACAAAAGCAATAATAAAAATAATAATAATAATACTGGATAAAAAAGAAACATTCGACCTCTCGATTTGATTTTTTTAGGGAGATTACACAGAGATCAAAATAAGAAAAAAAAAACAAACAAACAAACAAACGGAGACAAGACCAAAGTTGATGCAATAACTTTGGTCTCTTTCAAAAAAAAAGTCAAAGGAGAACTTCTTTTTCGTCTCCTTTTCCTTCTTGTTTTTCTTCTTCTTCTTCTTCTTCATCTTCTTCTTCTTCTTCTTCTTCTTCCATAGAGAGGGTTGTTGTCACTGATGAGATGAATAGTCTCCAAGACCAAGATCTTGACTCATTGGAAAGAGATCTTCTATGCATCCACTTTCCAACCTTTAAGGACCAATGCTGAGATCATTAACTGCTTCATCCATAATATTAACATTGTATGATGATAATAAAAATGATATCGACAACAATTGCTCACTAGCCCATAACATCCCATGATCCAGCTCTCCCATAAACCCGGATGAAAACCCTGCATTATTCAACATCAAATCCGATTCTAATAAAGACCCAATATTATTTGAAGCATTAAAATCAGATATAAGAACGTTGTCAGGGTGATCGGGCACAATGGTAGTAGAAGGATCACAATCAATGGAATCTGAGTTTGAGTCGGAAGATAGCCTTAAGCAACTCTCAAAAATCATGCTCTCCAAGTGCTCAGATCTTGAATCATCTGAGCAAAAGGAGTTATTGATGTCGTTGTTGGCATCGGCAGGAGATCCATTTGATGAATCATCACCATGTGTATCAAAAATAGATGGAATGGGTGACAACAAAGTACTAATACTACTAACATTAGTAGTAGTAGTATTTGAAGTGTTGCTACTGACATCATTGCTAGGAGGTGAAAAAAGACAGAGACAAGCAGAGTTTTGACAGTAAAAGAAATTGGTTCTAGCCAGGGAGCCCCTCAGGGAGAGAGCAGCTTTGTCATAAGCAAGAGCAGCTTCAAGGTTAGTCTCAAAAGTTCCAAGCCAGCGTTTTCCATTAGTTATACAAAGCTCTGCGGCGTATTTTCCCTTAGGCCGCCTCCTTACACCAACAAACCTTCCTGGTTTCCTTCTACTGGACTCTATGAAGACCTTGTGATCACTAGAGCTGCTAGGTTGAGATGTAGTCAGTGTAGATTGGATTGGAGAAAGGTTCACTTGAGAAGACCCACCAATTTCTTCAATTTCATAGATATCAGAAATTTTTCTAAGTTTCTCTGAGCTTAAAGGAGGTGGAGGAGCTTCTGAACACATCGGGTCAGTGACTGGAACCTTCTGTTCTACTGAAGAAATAGGGGATGAGTCAGAAAGAATAGATCGAGAAGATAAATAATTCTTACCTTTAGGAAGCAATTCCGACTGGAATTAAGACACCCTAGACTTTTGCGCGAGAAAACTCGCAAGTGGAAGATCATCATCTGAAGAATCTGAGTCGAGATTCATCGTTGGTGGACAAACGGACTTATGAGCCAACGTTTTGAACCTTGGCGGTTTCGGCACCAGCATGGTATAGAACACACCGGAGGAGGGGAGGAATTACAAGACTGAGAAGGCAAGGAAAGATCATCATGAAAAGAATTCGAGTCGAGTTTCATCGGTGGTGGACGAACAGATTTACGAGCCAGCGTCTTGAACCTTCGCGGTTTCGGCACCAGCATGATGGTAGAATGCACCAAAGGAGTGGAAGAATTACCAAACTCGGATAGCGAGAAGACCATAACTGAGATAAAAAAGAAGAACATTTTCTCAGAGCAAAAGAAAAGGGATGATCAAAATGGTGAAAGGTGCGAATGGGCCAGGAATTTATAGGAGAAGGAACAATACTATTATAACGACACTACTACTATTTTATCAACATAATTATTAGGCATCACTATTAGCGATACTGTTTTATTGGCATAATTGTCAGCATTACAGACAAAGACATTGTTTTAACGGTATAATTGTCAGCGTCATAATCAAAGACACTGCTTTGACGGCGTAATTATTAAGTGTTACCGACAAAGGCACTATTTTATCGGCATAATTGTCGGCGTTACGGACAAGGACACTATTTTAACGGCATAATTATCAGCATCACGGTCACAGGCACTGTTTTGTCGGGGCACTATTCCTGTTGACACTAGAATACCATGTTCATATTCCTATTCTACAAAGATAATCCACTATGGACTACCACCAACTAAAGAGGAAGAGTTCGAAATTGAAATTCATTTTGGAATTGACCCTACAACTATTTTTCAAACAACATTGATGTGGATAAGTACAAATTTCGAGGACGAAATTTATTTTAAGGAGGGTAGGTTGTAATACCCACAAATTTCAGTATTGTAATACTCGAAATTCGAAAAGAAAAAAAAATTTAAAATTTACTGTTACTATTCAAATATATGGTTACTATCCACAAATATGGTCACTATTTTGTCGGCAGAAAAAATAACTTTTGACAGGTTACTATAGTTACAGTAACAGGTACTGTAGCCACAATAACAAACTATTTACAACTGTGCAGTTTCGTCATTTTCTGCTAGAAAAATCTATATAAACCCCCCCTCATTCTGAATATTTGTTCCAGCAAGAAAGAAAGAATTTCTTTGCTAACTCTCTTCTCTTCTCTTGTTCTTCAGTTGTTTCAGACAGCAAATATAGTAGTAGGAAGGGGAAAACCCCAACTTCTACATAGCAGTAGTGAAGATCTATTGTTGGGTGCCTCTTTTGAAGCAATTGGAGGGTGTTTCTAATCAAAGCAGTTATAATCACTCTGCTCTAGTCTTTATTTAAGTTGGGAGATTTTGTTGTTTATTTTAGTACACATACATAATTTATTGTTCATATATACGGTACTATTCACGGTTACTATTTGGCACTGTTCATATATACGGTATTGTTCATGGACATCGATTAAATTACATTTTCGAAACATAGATCCTGAAGACTATTGGTCAAAGCCTCGAAACAAGTTGAGATAATACCGCAAGGATTTAGAAAAATACTAATGAGGTGGAAGTGATTACTCTACTCTCTAGTATCATTTGAATTTTAATGCTGAATATGTAATGTTTGCATTGTTTGAATATCTAGAATTATGCATGATTATTGATTTAATGATGTGTGAAAGATTTACCTTTATTTTTTAATTTATTTATGACCGAGAGAGTATGCTCTGTAGTTGCGTCTTGTACGATCTTCTACATCAGAAATCGACAATCATTGTTTTTATTTGATGAAAATATTGATTTATAATGTCATGCTGATGTAATGCTTAATTATTGATGAAATATTTATTTTATTATGCTCTGTTCACAAAAAAAAGATTAATAAAGATTTAACCACGTTACCGGCGCGGGGACGAATGTCTTCGTGTGTGTTACATGCAGAATTAGAACTGGTTGTCATGATTGACACCTAAATGAATTGGGTTTTAGAAATGATCCCAGAGAAGGGTTTGAGTTTCAGAATTGATCTCTCTCCCAAGATTTGGAACGCAGAGATTAACCCCTTTCGGTTTAATTGACAACTGTTGATAACTAAATGTTTGAAACGCCTAATGGATGATATGTGTTTGCATGTTCAGTGTTTGGTTTAAATAATGCTATGGATGTACTGTGTATGATCCACTGGGCTCTTGAGCTCACCCAATCATTTTTTTTTCAGGTAATTATTGAAGATATCGCCTTAGCAGATCAATGTAAATTAATGACAGTGTACAGGATAGTAGAAAATGAAGTGTATTGTAGGGCATGTGACCCACTATATTTGATCATGTCAGATGTTGGTAGTATTTGTATTATCAAAAGATGTTTATGGAGCCAACAAAATTATTCATAACTCTGATAATGAAGCAATGTTTTTATTTTTTTGAAATACTGAGATTATTGTATTTATATTTTATCCCTTGGATGTGAACTAATGAAACTAACAGATAAATGATGAAAAGAAAAAGTAATATCCCCAGTTCTCAGATAGAAAGCAAGACTGACTGCACTCAGAAGAAATAACGTCTCAAGCTACGAGACCACCACGTATGTAAGAAAGATCGGCAGCTGGGGGTGTTACAAACGAGGAACAGAGAATGCAGATGCAGATCTGTATTTAGATGTGTTCTCTGCATTAAGAAGGAGAATGAGAAGAACAGAGACGAATAGCAAGGAAAAAAAAGAAGGGGTGGGGTTTTGCATTTTTTGGATTTTTCGAACACATAATAGAACAAGAAGGGAGATGCCCTAGTTTTCGAACCCCTCTACGTTGATTTTGAACCCAAATGTATGAAGAACAACCTTCATAACAGGCTCTCAACTCCAGATCCGTGATTTACCAAGCTGTTAGGGTGTTTGAGGGTTTCAAAGCTCGAAACGAATGCGAACAAGGTGAGCCACATTTTTCGTTGTTGAATGCATGTTTTTGCATCTTTATTTGTTGAAATGTAAAATATGGATGTTTGTGTCTTGAGCAAAAAAAAAAAAAAAAAAGAACAGATCCGAGGCATTGGATCTCATTTTGGAGAGGAATCAAAGGGGAAAGGGGAAATAAAGAGGTATAACATTTGATTTCAATACCCTTGAGTTTCGATGCTCATAGTTTGGTGATTTAACATATTGATAATGGAAAAAAAAAACAAGATTCGCATCTTGGGCATTCGCTCTCAAACCCTCACATTTGAGACTCTCCTGATTGAAAGCTTACTTTAAACCATGCATTTTAGTTTTGATTTTTATTTTGGGTTGTGTTGATGTGCAAAGCATTAGAGGAAATGACGAGATGTTTGTAGCACGCAAGGGTTGCGTTTTTTGAAAAATCTTGGGAGTACCTCAGTGACACGAAATTCAAGATCTAAAGCAAGTATGGTACGACATGGAGGCCCAAGGGAATGAAATATTAAGGTGAGTGTGACTATTGTACTCTCTACTATTATTTGGATTTTAAATATTGAAGATGATGATTGATTATTTTGAATATGTATTTAGAAGGATGTTAGGTGTATTGTTGTGTGAATGTTGATTGAAATGTTTGACTGAATGTTGAAATAATATTCTGTGTTTTAAAAAGTTTAGTACTCGCATGCTCAGATGACATGAATTTTTTTTATTTTGTGCCATGTTTAGATTGCATGAATACTCAAGGTAGTGATTTACATGCATCATAAAATATTAATTGTGATGAATGAGTTGGCATGTGGTGTGGAAACTAAAGAAGATTAAATTAAGACTTTAAAACTCCATGTATTGGGGCGATGATAGGCTACATAGCATTATCATGGGTGTCCCCACCTGAGCTGCCTACGACAGCTAATTGTCATTCAGATGGAAAGGTAATAGGCCGCATGGCATTACATCCCTCCTTAGATGCGGGTTCTAAAGGTAATAGGCCACATGGCGTTAACCCGAAGCCGCTCTTGGACCATAAGGGGGACATCAAGAGTAGATCTCTTTCAGTCTTGTGTTATGACATAATAACCAACAGAGTGTTTGAAATGCCCTAATGTAATGAAAGTATGTGGATGTTTGGTATTTTAGTTTAAATAATGCTAGTAATGTTTAGGGATGATCTACTAAGCTTTTGAGCTCACCCCATTTTCCTTTTTAGGTGACACATGATGTTGCATGAATCAACCCATACTACGAAGGACTGTTTATTTTGTTGAAACCTCAGCAGAGAGGCTATTAAATGTTTTATCTTTTTAGTATTTAGATTCAAATTGGGCACATGCCCCTTATTTTGGAAATGGCTTGTAAAATCTTATACTTCATGTGTTTTGGACTTAGGCCTTTTAAGCTACGTGTTTATGTTCATTGAAAATTCAGTCAAGGTTATGAGTTTTTTTTTGTTGTTTAAGTCATTTTATTACATGTGGAAAATGACGTTCAAACTGTTTGACCACTTTCTAATTAAATTAGAGACTCTCACCTGAATTGTTTAGTTAAGAATGTTTTTAAATGGATGGAACTTGGAAAGAAGAAGTTTTGAGAAGGAGTGTGACATCCCAGTTCTCAACAGATGGTGACTGCACGTACGACTTCTCTTGCCGAGTGGGCACACATCTCCACATGAGGCCTAATGACACATAGCGAGAGGTCTGGATAGGGGGCTAAGGTGTTATAAAGCTAGTATTAGAGCCTGGGCTATAGAAGCCTTGGACAAATGTTTAAATAAATGAATAGACATCACTTTAGGTGGTTAGGTTGCTAGAATATAACATTGATGCCAACATATCCCAAGTTTACTTGTAGGCAAGATGCTTGTTCCTAATGGTTTGAAGTCTTTTCAGATAAGTGTCCTTGAGGGTTTGATGCCACCTTTGGGGAAGGTGTCCGTGATAGTTTGAGGCCTGCTCCAAGGATGTGTCCTTAATGGTCTGAGGCCTACTTAGGAAGTGTCCATGGTGTAAATTTTGGACCGATGGTATCACGAAAAAAGTAATAGTGTTAGGGATTAATGTAACCTGTAGATTCGATGAAAGAATCTTTCAGCCGAATATTAAGACATTAGAGACCATAGATAGAGACTGTGTTGTCACAGAGGCACAATGATCTCAAATTAATAAAAACTCCTAGGATATAAGTTACAAATTGATAACATGTAAAACAAACAGTTGATTGGTCAAGACACGAGACTGGGAGGATCCTATATCTGTGGTTTCTCTGTGGTATGGGACGCATAGGAATTTGGGGATAAGGACTCAAATATTTACAGGCCTTATTTGGTGAATGGTCAATGACTTTAGAAGAGCTTATTTCCTTATACTTGGCTAGTATGGGACGATCAAGTATAATGGAGCTTGGGAGGCCTTAGTCGCTGAGACATTTGCAAAATTGTTTGGGTGTAGTGATGTTCTTGAGTGAAAGCCTATGTTACCGAGCAACGGTGGTATGGGACACACGAATTCAGACATAGATGGAAGCTTAAGGACCTCTCTATGCTAGCATATATTGCTTGATTGATTGATTTCATGTTATATATGTATTATTATTTTGAGTATTGTCGCATGAAACCAATAATTTTGTACCTTAAAAACACACACGAGGGATAGAAACCTCAAATTACAACTTAGAAGCATAAACCAATAGGCCACTAAACGTTAGTGATGTTCTTGAGTGAAAGCCTATGTCACAGAGCAACGGTGGTATGGCACACACGAATTCAAACATAGATGGAAGCTCAAGGACCTCTCTATGCTATCGTATATTGCTTGATTGATTGATTTCATGTTATATATGTATTATTATTTTGAGTATTGTCGCATGAAACCAAGAATTTTGTACCTTAAAAACACACACGAGGGATAGAAACCTCAAATTACAACTTAGAAGCATAAACCAATAGGCCACTAAACGTAAGAGAACTTAGAGACATGAACCTAGAGTCACGTAGTATGAATAATGCGAAAGAAGCCACCTCAACAATAAGAATAAGCATTTGAATGCTATGGGGGCATCTGGGCTGGGGAGAGTTGTACTAATAGTGCATCGTTTCGTAGGACCCGCCTATCATTGGTGGGAGATAATTATGAATGACCCAACCATTGATGAGATAGCCATGATTGATGAGATAGCCATGACGAGGGAGCATATTAAGACAAAGTACTGCAAACCCCTTCTAGAGACAAAAATTGATTGGGACACGACATGCGACACAGATAATTAATTCTATCAAATTTCAAGGATGAAATTTCCTTTTACGGGGTAGTATTGTAATACCCTAAAAATTTTATAATGTATGCACGTCCCTTCAAAAACTTAAAAATATAAAATAATTAAATAAATAAGGAAAATACTTTTATAATCCATGATCATATAAACTATAATAATAATAGTAGTAATAATAATAATAATAAATAAATAAATAAATAAATAAATAAATAAACAAATAAACAAATAAATAAATAAAATAAGTAAAAGATTATGAAAGTAATGAAAAATCATAAATCACAGATTTTTGATTTTGGCAGAAAAATAATGATGAAAATAAACTACAATAACTAAACTATTTAATCAAAAATAAATAAATATAAATAAGTAAACAACAATAAAATATTTTTATGTCCCACGATCATGTGAACTGCACATAAATAAAATTACTAAATAGTTTAACAAATAATAATAATAATAATAACCAATAAAAAAAACGATTGAATAACACATGGATATGAAGGCATGTAACATACGCAAAGAAAAAAAAGAGAAACTTGTTTGCTCCTTCTCGTTTGGTGAACAAGAAATGAAATAGAAAAAATATATATATAATCCACTACCAGAAATCACCAAAGATGTGCAAAATAGAACAAAAAAATTTATACCCCATGGTCATGTAAACCACTTATGATTAAAACCTAGAATAATTATGCAGTGGTTTGAAAAAGGGGATCTTCACTTTCACAATTTGGTAGAAAAACAAAAAAAGTGAAAAAAGGAAAAGACTAGCACCTTCACATTTTGGCAAAGAAGAAGAAGGGCGATGCAACAACTCGTTCTGCCGTGTTGTTGCGCGAGGAAGAAGAAGACAAAAAGTAGCGGCTACTACTGCGTCCTTGCATGAACAAGAAAAGAATGAAGAAGAAGAAGAATGAAGAAAAAGAGGATGTGCTGCTGTGTTTTCAAGCGATGAAGAAAAAAGAAGATACAGATCTGGAGTTGTGCGTCTTCCCGTCGAAGAAGAAACTAGGAATAGAGAATGCAGATGCAGATCTATATTCTGCTGCCTTCTCTGTGTGAAGAAGGAGAATGAGAAGAACAAAGACGAATAGCAAGAAAAAAAAGGGGGCAAGTTTTACATTTTCTGGATTTTCCAAACACAGAACATAACAAGAAGAAGATGCCCTATTTTTTGAACTCCTCTATGCTAATTTCAAACCTAAATCTATGAAGAACAACCTTCACAACAAGCTCGCAAGCTCAGATCTGTGATTCGCCAAGCTACGGGGTGTTCAAGGGTTTCAAAGCTCAAAAAAAATGCAAACAAGGTGAGCTAGTTTTTCTTTATTGAAGGCATATTTTTGTATCTTTATTTGTTGAAATTTGAAATATGGATGTTTGTGTTTTGAGCCAAAAAAAAAAAAAAGATTTGAGGCATCAACATCTCATTTTCGAGGAGGAACCAAAGGGGAAACGCGAAACAAAGAGGTATAACATTCGATTTCAATACCTTTGAGTGTCAATGCTCATAATTTAGTGATTTCACATATTAATAATGGAAGAAAAAAAACAAATTTGCATTTTGGGCATTCATTCTCAAACCCTTACATTAAAGACACTCATGATTGAAAGCCTCGCTTTAAACCTTACATCTTGTTTTTTATTTTTAATTTGGGCTGTGTTGATGTGCAAAGAATAAGAGGGAATGACGAGATGTTCATGGCACACAAGGGTAGCATTTTTAGAAAAATCTCAGGAGTACCTCGGTCACACAAAATTGAAGATTTAAAGCAAGTACGGTATGACGCAGAGGCCCAAGGGAACAAAATATTAAGAAGGCTGTGATTACCGTACTCTCTACTATTATTAGGATTTTAAATACTGAACATAGTGATTGATTATTTTGAATACATATTTAGAAGCATGTTAGTGTATTCTTGTGTGAATGTTGATTGAAATGTTTCATTGAACATTGAAATAACATGTTGGTTGTTTTAAAAATTTAGTACTCTCATGCTTAGGTAACAAGAAATGTTTTTTTTTGTTTGTTATTTGGTGCCATGTTTAGATTACATGAATATTAATTGTGATTTACATGAATATTATTTGGTGCCATGTTTGTTATTTAGTGATTTACATGCATCTTGAAATATTAATTGTGATGAATGAGTTAAAATATAGTGTGGAAACTAAATAAGATTAAATTAAGACTTTAAAACTCCACGTACCGAGGTGATGATAGGCTGCATAGTGTTATCGTGGGTGTCTCCACCCGAGCTAGTTGCAACAGCTGATTGTTCTTTGGATGGAAAGGTAATAGGCTACATGATGTTACCCCAAAGTCTTTCTCGGACCACAGGGGGACACTGAGAGCAAATCTCTTTCGGTCTTATATTATGACGTAATAACCAACAAAGTGTTTAAAATGCCCTAATATAATGAAAGTATCTGCATGTTTGGTATTTTGGTCTAAATAATGCTAGTGATGTTTAGGGATGATTAACTGGGCTTTCAAACTCACCCCATTTTCTTTTTTAGGGGACACATGACGCTGCATGAATCAACTCATACTATAGAGGACTGTTTATTTTGTTGAAACCTCAATGGAGAAGTTATTAAATGTATCATCCTTTTAGTATTTAGATTCGAGTTGGGGACATGCCCCTTATTTTGGAAATGGCTTGTAAAATCTTATGCTTCAGGTGTTTTGGACTTAGGCCTTTTAAGCTACATGTTTATGTTAATTGAAAATTCATTTCAAGGTTTCAAGATTTTTTGTGTTGGAGTCATTTTATTTCATGTGGAAAATGACGTTTAAACTATTTGACCACTTTCTAATTAAATCAGAGACTCTCACCTAAATTGTTTTGTTAAGAATGTTTTTTAAAAGGATGGAACTTGGAAAGAAGAAGTATAGAGAAAGAGTATGATGTCTTGGTTCTCAACAGATGACGATCGCGCATACGGCTTCTCCTGTAGAGTTGGCGCGCATCTCTGTTTGAGACTTGACAATGCATAGCGGGAGGTTAGGATCGCAAGCCAGGGTGTTACCGCTGAAGACTCGAAACAAGTTGGAATAACAACGCAGGGATTCAAGAGAGTCAACTATCTCGGTGGAGATGAATACCCATGCTCTTTATATTATTTTCGTTCTAAATATGAAGCATGATTGATTATTTACTTTTACTAAATGTTTAGAAGTATGCCAAAGATATGTTTAATAGTTGTTGGGATGATTTCTTATCTCTTATAGTGTTGAATAACATGTTGTCTGATTCAAATATTGTTTAGAAGATGTGTTATATATGCCTTGTGAAATTTATTAAATGTGTTGTTTATTTCTAGAATAATGATATAGTGACACTAAATAAAGATGATTAAGATGTCTAACCATGTACTGGCGCAGTGATGTTGACACTGCAACAGTAGTCTAATGCATCACGGGTGTTCCCAACCCAAAGCGGGTCTTAATGCTACTGCGACAGTTGTAAGATGATACTGATAGTCGAGTTGAAACTTTACTCCCAAGATAGGATCTTGAATAGGTAACTGGCATGTAGGCATCACTTTTGATACTCTAAGCCTAATGGGGGATATCGAAGAAGGTCCTTTCAGTTTTAACGTCAACTCAAAATAATTGAACTATTGAATCACGTAATGCTTGATAAGCATTTGCATGTTTTGTATTTTGACTCTAATAATGCTTGAGATATACTGTGTATGATCCACTAAGCCCTTGAGCTCAACCCATTCATTATTTTTCATGTAACCATTGAAGATACTCGTATTGTCAAGTAATGTGAAAATAATCATCAGTAATAGAGTACCTCACAGTTATGATGACATTGTATGAAATGAACTTTATTTTCTATTTTCTTGTTTTAAGGCATGTGACTCACCATATTTAATTATGTTTATTAGTTGGAGGTAAGCCACTAGGTTAGTTAGTAGTTTTCTTGTCAAAACACAGCCATGGGGCCCATAGCTTTGTTCCTAACTTTGATATTAAGTAACAGTCATTTTAGTTACTATATGATCTCAAGGTTATTTTTAATCTGATTCTAAGCCAGTTTATTTATGCACTATTTGTACCTTGGGATATGGCCTGGTGTTACTAGGAGATGTGATGATTGATGGAGTAAAAGTAACATCCCAGTTTTCGAATAAAAAATAGAAGTGACTGCAAATGAATGCAATTACGTCTCAAGCTGCAAGACAGATACGCTGCCTAGGACAAATGTGAAAGGTTTGGGAGCTGGATGTTACAAAGATGGTATCAAAGCTCAGTCAATAGATGTAATGGGTAAAGTTAGAAATAACTGACTCATCAGGTAAGACCTATACTTCAAGTTAACTTAAAATGCCCCATCTCCTATTTTGAAATTCAAAATCGTGTCAAAAGGATATTTTCTTAAAAGAGATATATGTTTTCAAATGTTTTTTTTTTGATATAAAAATTATGAGTTGAACTGATTGTGGGTAAGCCTTGTTTCAAGTAAAGCTAAACATTGAAAATGAGATTGGTTATCCCATTCTTGAAGACCGATTGCTACGCAAACTTTCATTTCGCCATCCGACTAGAGGTTGTCCCACTAGCTCATACGAGTAGTCGAAGTTCAAGAACATGATTATTTTCTATGAGAAAACTAGGAGGTGGTATTTATAGGCAAAGAAACTCACTAGAGTACAAAGATGGAACCAAAGGTGGTATTAGAAAAGGGATATGAGTTGTTGGTTCAATGGAAGGACCTTTTAGCCAAGAGATGAATAACTAGGTTAAAAAAATACCATAGGTAGAAACTTAGGTGTTGTAAGGGTGGCATAGTGGATCATAAATAAAAATTTTTAGGACATAGATTAGAAATTGAAAACGTGCAAAAATAAAGCACTTGTTTGGTCAAGACACGAGATTTGGAGATCTTATATCTTTGGTTTCTACGTGGTATGGGATGCATAAGAATTTGGGAATATAGAGGAATCTTGGATTCAAAGAATGATGGACCATATCTGGTGAATGATTAGAGACTCTTGAAAAGCTTGTTCTCTATACTTGGTTGGCATGACACAATTAAGTATAGTAGGGCTTTGTAATACCCACTAATTTTAAGTGTTATAATACCAAAATTTTGACTATAATTACGTGTTAAAGAACCGTAGTCAACAAACGTTGACCATTATGAGGAAAGGCATGAATGAC
>JAJIYU010014047.1:0-13473 GCA_030144865.1 Tinospora cordifolia
TATATATATATATATATATATATATTTTTATTTTTATTTTTTCACCTAAAAAAATATTATATATATTTTTTTCATTGTGACGTGCTCGCATTACAAAATTTGGGCTATTACAGAGGCCCTGCAGATCGCCATCTTGTTGGACAGACTTCAAGGATCAGGTACTTACAGGACCAGAATCGGTAGAGGAGGTGATCACTCAAGTAAAGTTGATTCTGAAGAGGTGTAACACCCCAATTTTCAGTCGGACCTCCGTTCACGTGTTACCTCACGTGTGGATCGTCGCCTGATGAAAATTAAGGTGCTCCTTAGAATTTTCGTTTTGTCAAAACCTTTTTCTTCAAAATTAAACTCATAACAACTGGTTCTCAAGTCAATATCTAAAAAAGTTTCTTATACAAAACAAAAGAATTAAAATAATTTCTCAATACATTTACCAGATTTCTCAAGAAAATTCGTAAACAATGCAGCGGAATAACCTTAAAGATTATTATTAAAACCAAAATCGTTAAACAAGAAAAATCATTTAAAGATAAAATAAACCCAAGTCCAAATCAATGTAATTCCATTAAAACAGTCCAGTAAAAACACATAAAACATGACCTGCAAGTCTACTATCCTGGACGTCCTCCCCAATGAGGCATCCACTTAAACTGTGAGTCTTCTGAAGTGAGATAACCATACTCTATATCCAAATGTACCTGAAAAATAAAGTGGGAATGAGCTCAAAAGCTCAGTGGATCGATCCTACACATCACATGCATTTTACAGACCCAATTCAAAACATTACAAACACTTTCAAACATTAGGCGTTCAAACATTCATTTGTTTTAAGATCGGAAGAGGGTTGAGATGCCTCTCGGCATTTCTTGTGCTCCAATCAAATCTCAAAAGGTTCTAATAACCGTCTAAAATCAATTGACACTCACATCACAGCCTAAGAGAGCGTACTTACCTAGGCATCGTACCATCTCCCAAAGACTTCGAGCTGTCACAGTCAGCTCTAGGTGGGAATACCTATGATCTGCCTTGTGGCTCGACAATCTCAAGCAATGACATATAGGAGATGCCACCTCGATCCGCCTCGGGCTCGTCAATTGCACCGGTACGTGAATTCTTAATACACCATCGTCTTATTTTAGTTTTACAAACAATCTCAAAAATATTAGACATCGTACAATACACTAGAGAATATAATTCAAACTATGCTTGTAAGTCAACATGATAATGCGCATGAATAACCAATGGCATTTAAATGCATGTCTTCCTATTCATGCATATTATAATTAAGTAAATCTAAGTGCAAATTGTTATATTCAATCATGGCATGAGATGATTATGCATGAGTCTAAATAAATCATCATAGATCACACATCATCCACATAGACTAAACAATTTCAATCAATTTTCTCGTAAAATTTTAATAACCTAGAACTATTCACACAAATACTTTGAATCTTAAATCCATATAATACAAATGAGCAAGGAAGTCACGCCCACCTGATTTCATCGATCTTCAGGGCTCATTGCTTTCCTTCGAGATCCTTGATACGCTAAAATATATAAATATGAAATTTAACACTTAATGGCATTACTCTTAAGCTTAAATAATTTCTAGGATAATTATGGAGTTCAAACATTACTTCCAATTAATTTAGGATTATTCTAAAATTCTAAAATTTTATATATTCTAATTTAAAATAGTTTCTAAGTCTTCTAAATTTCCTAAAATTTGAATTTTCAACTTTAAAAATTTACTTGCAAGCTTTTATCATATAATCAAAGTTCTAATAACTTAATCGTTGTAATTTAAATAATTTATTAACATCATGATTAATTTAATTACGAACAAAATAAGACTTCTAGACGTTTCAAGTTTAGTTTCGAAGTCTAAGATTTTAGTATCTTCTTATAAAAGATTTTGAAACTCCTAAGGTTTATTTTTCATGTCCTTAACTAATTTAATTTATTAAATTGTAAACTTATCCTAATTTAAAAGATTAATTAATTTATTTTTTTTATAAGTTCAATTAATCCCCATGTTCAATAATTTATAAATAATCTCATATAAAAATTTATTCAATTTAAATTGTTAGATAAATTCTCTAAACTAGTTTTCACAATTAATTATTAGATTTCTATTTGTCTCAAATTTCCAAATTTCAAATTTCATTTTTGTTTTCCTACCTAAATTATTTAAGATAATTTCATATCATCTAAAATTAAAATCCAAAATTAAAATATTTTACCTTTCAAAACGTTCCTTGTCACGCGAACAATGGTAGTAACGAGACCTCTTTGTCGCACGTGGCTCTTCGCATAGATCGCACTGTCGCCATTTCCTTCGTCACCTATTCGTCATTTTCCAACAGTCGCGCACAAGTTTCAATCTTCTTCATCAGAAGAATATTAAATTTCCAGAAATGTTCAATTTCTTTCTTCATTGATTCAAACCCTCAATTAAATATCTAATCACTGTCTAGCAGTATTATCACACTTCAACTACATTCAGCACCTAAACATTTCTGGCAACAAATCTCACCTCTATCAGTTTAACGCCACTAGAAATTTGACACACCAAAACAACCTATTTCAATTCTCAACATCACGAACCGATTGTAGGAGATGTTTTGCTCTTCACTACCACTACAAACACACTGTGCATTACGGTAGCCATCATCTCATAAGCCACCAGTTTATCTCCAATCGGTATACCAATCTCACCACTCAAACCACTACTCACAGTCCACCCAACAGAACAGCAGCTTGTATGTCACACTTCTTCATCACGGGCCAGTAAGGCTCACCCGTGTACAAAAACATCAACCCAGTAGCTGAAATTCCTTCATTTCATGTTCTGTTCTTCTTTCCTTCTCTGGTTCGTGTAACCACCTCCCTGAGTAGCTGCTGTCGTGACCTTCTTCATCACCTGTTCGTTCGGTGGTACTAGTAGTAGCAACCTGGAGCAGCAGCAACTCATTCTTCATTCCCTGTTTTCGTATCTTCACAGCCCACCGAGCACACTGCTCTTTGTTTCTCTTCCTCAACTAACAGCAGCAGCAACTGCCATGACTTCCCTTCTTCTTCCTCTGATCGTGTCTCATGACGGCTGCAACTGCATCATGCCCACCACGTCTCCTCTTCTTCATTCTGCATCTTCTCCTTCTCGTTCGGTAGCACAGCAGTAGCCCCTATTTTTCGGTTCTTCTTCCTTCCTCTGTTCTTCTTCTTCATTGCAGCAGCGGCTGCAAAACCAGTCGAACTGGTTCTCTTCTTCTTCTTTATTGCCTTTTACTCCTTATTCTTGAGTTTGTCAAGCCACAGTAACCACAACAGCAGCAGAACACGTTGCTTTGTTCTCCGTTCTCTCCTCTGTCTGTTTCCTGATCACCTTCATGCACGGTTTCTTCTTCGTTCGAGCAGCAGTAACAACAGAGCATCACAGCTCTGTTTTTCTTTCTCCCCTGTTCTTCAAACCAAACCACACCACCTTCTTCAGTTCATCTTCCTCTTTGTTAAAACACGACGCTCTCTTCTTCTTCAAGTTAATCACGCCACATCGACACTCTGTTAACTTCTCCTTCAATCCTCTGTTATCCGGATAATTCGAGATCCCATCTCCTTCGGCTCTCTTCTTTGATACACCTCCTTCTCCCACCGCCATTGATTTTTTTTCACACGCTAACTCTGTTAGATATGTGTACACATATATTTTATTTTATGTATTATTATTATTATTATTTTTCATTTTATTTATTTGTTTATTTTTCTGCACATCTATTAACTTTGATTATATAAATCTGTATATATGTGTATATTACCTTTGTTTAATAAATTTAACCAATAACCCAAAATTTGAATTTAATTACTTTCCACGCATTCCTTTAAAACCTTATTTTTCCTGTCTCAAAAATTTGTTAGAATTTTTTGCTCCTTAATAATTTCATCGACTGATACTTGACTATTCTATCAAATTATACTTTATGTCAATATTTAACTAAAATATTACTCTAGTTCATTCATTATCCTCATTAGCTAATTCAATTCAACCAACATCAATTTTTTTTTTCAATTTATTAATTTATTCATTTTATATCGACTCATGACATGGCTTAATCGCAAAGTTTCAGGGTATTACAAGAGGCTAGCTACAACTTAGAGTAGATAGAAAAGTTATGCAGACAAGAGAAGAAGGCCTCTAGAATTGACAGAGTGTTCTTGAAGATCAGCCCATAGAAGAGGATTAAGAGGTTTGGAGTCAAGGGGAAGCTAGCACTGAGATTCACTGGTCCGTTTGAGATACTTAGATGGGTTAGTGAATGTGCCTACGAGCTGGACTTGCCAAACTGAATGTTCTCAATACATAGTGTATTCCATGTATCGATGTTGTGGAAGTATGAATCAGACCCATCACATATCATACACTGGGAGGAAGTTGTACTTCGAAATAATGCAACTTACGAGGAACTAACAATCAGAATATTAGATCGTAAGGTATAGAGTCTCAAGACCAAGGACATTCCACTGGTCAAGGTTCTATGGAGACATCATGTTCTGGAGGAAGCGACCTGAGAGCTAGAAAGTGAGATAAAGAACAAATATCTAGGCTTCTTCACCCAAAATACCTGACCAAATGGCATTGAAGCGCATAAGTACAAATTTTATGGACGAAATTTATTTTAAGGAGGGTAGGTTGTAATATCTGAAATTTGAGTTAAAAAAATATTGTTCAAAAATACGGTACTATAGCGTATGCTACTGTAGCATATATTGTTTTGTAGGCAGAGAAAAATACTTTCAGCAGGCACTATAGCTACAGTGGCGCATTGTTCACTACTGTTCATTTTCGTTGTTTTGTGCCAAAAAAATTTATATAAACTCCCTTCATTTTGAAAACTCATTCCAATAAGAAAGAAATAATTTCTTTGCTTACTCTTTTTTCTTCTCTTGTTCTTTGGCTGTTCTAAACAGCAAATATAGTAGTAGAAAGAAAAAAATTCCAATTTTTGCATAGCAGTAGTGAAGGTCTACTTTGGAGCACCACTTTTGAAATAACTAGAGGGCTCTACAAATTAAAGTAGGTATAATAACTCTGTCTAAGTCTCTATTTAAGATTGGATATGTCGTTATTCATCTCAATACGTATTACCATTTACGCATACGTCACCTACTATTCACAAGTACGACATTGTTCATGGGGTACTATTCATGAGGTACTATTCACTATTGCTCTTTAGTACTGTTCATATTCACTATTCACAGATACGCACTGCTCATGTATACGATACTGTTCATATATACGGTATTGTACATAGGTATTATTTATAGACAGTTATTAAATCACATTTTCAAAATATAGATCCTAAAGACAGATAATCAAATACTCGAAACAAGTTCGGATAACAACGCAAGGATTCAAGAGAATTTACTATTAAGGTTGAAGTGACTACTTAAACTCTCCTGTATTATTTTGGTCAAAATATGAAACATGATTCTGTATGATTATTGTTATATGTTGCTTTAGAAACATGTTAGGGTGTATGCCTATAAATGAATGACTATCTGTTGCTGAGAATTTATAACATATGTTTTGTATAAATGTAACTTACAGCTAAGGATCTATGTCATGCACGCCATGTGATGAATAGAATGACTAATGTAATTACTAGCATGTTTACCTATTTATTTGTATCCATTGTTTATTTATACTGAATATACTTGTGATAATTAATCAAAGATGATAAAGAGAACTAACCATGTACTAGCACAGTGATGCTGATATTATGGTAGCAGCCTGGCATCATCTTGGGTATTCCTAGCCCTAGGTGGATTTTTGTTTGAAAGGGGACTGCAAGTCTAAGTGAGATCACTCCCTGGTTTGATGATCGAGTGAGACATCAATCCCGAGATAGGGTTTTGAGTGTATAATTGGTCTTCGGGCATTACATTGAATACTCCGAACCTAAGTTGAAATGTCTAATGTTTTATAAGTGATTGCATGTTTGTATTTTGACTATTATAATGCTTGAGATGTTTTTGTGTAAGATCCACTGGGCTCTTGAGCTCACCCCACTCACTCTTTTTTAGGTAATAATTGAAGACATTGCTTCTGGTAAATAAATGTAAAATAATCATCAGTAGTAGTGTGTCTCACAGTATAAGGATGTTACAAAATGATCTTTATTTGCTATTTCCTATTGTAGGGCATATGACCCACCACCTATGTGAAATGTGTTATTTTATTCACCTCATTATGTATGCCATGTGGTAATACAATACCACTTTTCCTTCACTCTTCATGACACCTCTTTTTTCATATTGTTATATTTATATTTAGTCATCACAAAACCTCGTTTCCTTAGAAATTGTTGCACATATTTTTGTAATTAATGGAAAAATTGATGCTTGAGTGAGGTTTATAAAATTAAGGCATTGTTATCATCTACTTTACATGAAAGAAATTTATAAGTTGTTGGAAATTTTGATCCAAGGTGAGTAAAGTCCATACCTAATTGCATTAAGTCTAATTAAGATCTACTTGATCTAATTTATGTGCAGATGGTGTTTTTCATGTTAATCAAGTGCAAAAGGCTTTGAAATTTAGATTGAGGAATCTTAAGTCTTTAGATTTAGTCAAGACAATGTCAAAGAAAATGAAGTTTTTTTTATACAATTCAAGAAAATGTCAAGATATACATATATTTAGAATGTAATACCTCGAAAGTTTATAATGCGTACATGTCACTTCGGAGACTTAAAAAAATAAATGAAAATAAAAATAAATAAATAAGTAAAATACTAATGTGACGACCCCCTCAAGACTTATTGATGTTGCCATCATATGGACACGGGCCCCCAGAACCCCCATCAAGGCACTCTGGGCTAGGTGTTCACTCATAGGTATTGTCCCCTTTCCTAGGGATTTTATTTCGCCTTCGCGAAGATTCGATCTCAAGACCCTTGGTAGCTCAATGGTAGCAAATGAGGAATGAATTAAGTACATAACCCCCAAGGTCTTGAGTTCGAATCTTCGCAGAGGCGAAATAAAACCCATAGGGGAGGGGACAATACCTGTGAGTGAACACCTAGCCCAAAGTGCTTTGAGGGGGGTTCTGGGGGCCTGGCAATGTCAATACGTCCTGGGGGGGTCGTTACAATAAAAGGTGTCTTTTATTGTGATGACCAAATCAGGACTAATTGTTGTTGTCATCATTCGTGGACCCACAAAACCCCCCTCAGGGCACAGATGGCCCAATGGTAGCGGATGAGAAATGAATTAAATACTTAACCCCCAGGGTCTTGAGTTCGAATCTCCATGGAGGCATGTTAAAATCCCTAGATGAGGGGACAATACCTTTGAGTGACCACTTACCACAGAGTACCCTAAGGGGGTTTCTATGGGCCCACGAATGATGGCAACGACAATAAGTCCTGATTGGATCGTAATAATAACTCAAGACCTTGGGGTTTATTGTGACAACCCCCCTTAGGACCCCTTCCGAAACCTTTTGAAACCTTATACAGGCAGCCCGACCGGCACAATAGTTAGTCAAGTCTACTCCTCCGTCAAACTTGCCGACTACTGTTAAGCCTAACCATCGAAACCTTTATTATATTCAAAGTGCAACAAAAGCAAGACAAGCGGAATAATATAACAACAACAGAAGTCTTTAACATTAATTACATTACTAGAGTTCAGTTCAACTTCACATTTTCAAAACTTGTACATACGAATTTAAAATACCAAAATAACCAAATAACCTACTAGGGATAAGCCAGAAAATCACGTGTACTGCATGCCTTTCCCCTTATAAACATTGGACGCACCTAAAATGTTAAGAGTAGTGAACTCGATATCCACGTGAGCCTAGTGAGTAGCAACAGATATATCTACTTAAATCTAACGTTCTACATGCAATGCAACAAACAACATTTCAAGCATTTAAATAAAATGCAACAAAGAATAGCATGTAAAATCATTCATCTAAAAATGCAACAGTCTAATATGCAATGAAATATGCCATGATTCAAGGATCCAGTATCTAAACTCAGCACCCTTCTTTCTTTTTAAGGATCCTCTAGTCATACTGCCATTCTGAATAGACGTGACCAATCGTCAAGGCTATACTGCGATATCAATCGATGATCGTGGCCCACCAACCAAGCTATACTGTCGTATCTTGACGATCGTGGCCCACTGACCAGGTGGTATAGTCACCACCCACGAACTAATAGAGGGCACCAACATACCACTCTTATATTAGGACTATCACGGTCCAATGTTTACACCTCTGAACCTCTCATCACTACGCCAGGTTAGCACATCTGAAGACCCGTCGATCAATTCTATCTCAGAGCTGTCAAAATCAAATGTTCGCACCTCAGAACCTCTCATCCTGGGGCTAGGTCGACACATCTGAAGATCTATCAATCAGTTTTATCTCAGAACCATCATGATCCAATGTTCGCACCTCGGAACCCCTCATCCTGAGGCCAGGTCAGCACATCTGAAGATTTGTACTTGTATCTCAGGCTTTGTCTCACTTAGAATGGCACAATGGCCAATGATGTTGAGTTGATATTGTTCCACATTTTGACACCTCGCCCACACAAGGAGCTGACTGGGTAGTGAGTGTTGTCTTTAACAAGACTCGAACACGAGTACCCCCAAAAGGCCCCGTCTCAATGCAGTATGCAATGCATGAGGCACACAATTATGCAACAACCATAAGTAGAATAAAAGATTAAATAAATACATCAAATTACTACTTACAAACTAGATCAACTGTCGACGCTCTCTTGGTCGCTGGTCGCATCTCCGGATATGTAACACCCCAACCCTCGTATCTTTAAGCATTGGACATAACCACTATTCTCTTGACAGTGGACTTAACCAACTAGCGGGTCAGGCCGGTGTTACTTTACGAGTGACACACACTTGTTCTTCTCTTTTTCAATATCCCATGCCTTTGTATAAAAATTTAAGAATACAAAATTTTCACTTTAATAAATTTAAGGCAAATTGAAAGAGATAAAGAAATTCAAACTATTTTATTCATAATAGAAAAAATTGAAAGTACAAAACTTTTCAAAAAACTAATTATTACAATGAAAAACTTCAAATACTTTTCAGTAGAAAAGATTTAAACTTTGGGCAACATGCCCTTAAAAATTCTAAAAATAATAAGGTAGAAACTTTCTAAGAACTATCAATGTTCAATTGCTTCATAGGTTTCATGTTCCTGAAAAAAAAAAGAAAAAGAAAGGAAGGAGTGAGCACATATCCCAGTGGATCCTTTTCAAACAACCATCTTTCATATTCAAACTCATAACACAATCATAATTCAAACACCTGCAATCATTAGGCGTTTCAAACAACAATTTGTTTAAGTCGAGTCTCACACCAAAATGGCCTTTAATCCCTTGATGCTCGTAACTAAGTAAACGGGGCCCACTCGGCATCAACCCGTTCGTGGCACGTGTCCGCATCAACCCGTTACACGTCGTGACTCACAAGGTACTGTGGTACACGACCCTCGAGTACTTAGGTTTGAAGACCATATGACCTAACTCATATGAAAAGAACATTCATAGCGTCGCCTTGACCACTATGATGGTATGTGGTTATTATCACCATCATCTCAGCTTAACTCTCATATCATGATCTCATAAAATAAATTTCAGAATATGAAATCAAACTAAAATTCAGAATATACACAATCAAATCATGAAATACTTATAAAACATGCATCATACTTTAATTTAAAAGCCTAAGCATGATACTAACATGGCATGGATGATATAATTGCTTAAACATGAATCAAAACTAAAAAACTGAAATAAACTTATAAAATTCTAAAAAAAATTGAAAATCTTTGATTTCAGTGAAAAACACACAAACAATGAGTATACCATAAATTTAAATAAGAACATAAGGGTGTTCTGAAAATCACTTCCACCTTGTGATGCTTTCTTTAGAAATTTTTGCAGCAATTCCCCCACGTATTAGTGCCAATGAAGATCACCCAATTTAATTTTCCAACCCAAGAGAAAAACTTCTCACACTCAAGAGAGAGGAAAGAAAGGTGAGAAGAGGTGCCAAGAAGAGGGCTTAGAGAAAACAAGAGAAAATTTTGACTCTTATTTTTGGAATGAGGGAAGTGAGAGCCTAGGGGATTTTATATAAGTTTTCAAAGGGAAAAAAATAGAAACTTCTGAGTTTTTCTTGGAGTAAAACACCTAAATTCTCTAAAATTTTGTATTTCCTAATTTTAAGGGGAAAATAAGTAACTTTCAAATTTTTTTTTAGAATTTAAAAATCAAATTTTGGTATTTATCTTGATTTTTTTGATATTTTCAGCAAATTTTTCGTTGATTTTTGCATTTTTTTCGTATTTTATAATTCGGCTATTATTCAATGCATCGGATCGTCCTCAAGACACGCACACAGATCTGATCAGAGGGTCGAGATTGGCGCGCGCGTCTTCACGATTGTGGTTTCGTGGCTTTGATCGCGGTCGTCCGATCGTCCTCGATCATCTCCGTCCATTCGATCTTCGTTATCTTGTGCGCTCAGGCGTTGGTGCGAATCGTCTTGCAGCCGTCGGATCGCGAGATCGGATTTAGATCTACGGTTTGCAGCTGTTGGATGTATTTTAAGTTATTTTTATATGATTTTCAGCCGAATTTCATGTTCTATTTTTGGATTTTTGCCAAATCTTAATCCAAATTGACTTTCTAATCTTGTTTTCATAAAAATTGCACATATCTTTGTATTTTTGGCTATGATATCCCATGTTATACATTATGTTTATATATTTTCTCCCAAAAATCTATTAAATTGATTTTATTCCTTATTTGGCTAAACTAGGACTTACGAAATTTTTCATCCGTCAATTTTGTATAATTCTCCAAGTAAATTTTTAAATTTCATATGAATTTTCGAGATGTTACACGATATCGAGCCCAAATACTGAAAGCTCATGCCATTAACACGTGTTCCGCTTTTGGTATATATTACGCAACGTCTTCACAAATTGTTGTAATATACAATAAATAGGAAAGATTAATTATTTCCTATATCACGTACATGTGAAGTAATTCATAATGCTATAAAATATTAATTATAGATATTCACTACTTTATTACTTTTTTTCCTGACAATAGAAAATTTACATATTGAATTTTTTAGGCCTCTGCTACATTTTCAAATCAAATAAAATAATCTAAAGCTTAAAACCATTAAAAAATCTCCTTAACTCTTAAATAAATCATTTCTACTTCAATAAGACAATTCTAATATTTAATATTTACATTAAGACTTCAAATAAATTCAATCTCCAATCACCGAACCCCCAAACTACAATCATAATTACCATTAATGTTTATTTTAGGCCATCCACATGAAATTCCTTATAAAAGGGTCTCCAAAAATTCAAATTTTCTATTTCACCATATCAACATACAAAACTATATTCATTTTTTTTCAAATTCAGAATAGAACAACTTTAATTCTAATTGTACCTCAAATGTTGAGCGAATCAAGTTTTATCCTTGCCCAAAGGATTTTTTGCTTCCAAATCGCTCAACTCCGATCAAATTTTGTTAGATTCGTAAAAAACTACAAATGAACATTCGAAACTTTCATAATTTAGTCTAGAATCACTAATTCGTTGATTTAAAAGGAAGATCCGAGCTCAATTCACTTTGGATCATTTCGTGCTTCAAAAACCCCAAATCGCCGATCAACTTTGAAATTTTGATGTTGTTAGCCTATAGGAAATGATTTGAATGAGTTTAAGGCTTCGTAATCTTACCTTAGACGCTTAGAATTGCTTTAGATCTAATCTGGATCATTTTGACTGTCTCCAGGTGAAAATCGAATCTCCAGTTACAAAGATTGAATGCCCCAAACGATCTAAAATTCCTCTCATTTCGTTTTCTCTGGTTTGCGATTAAAAATGGGATGAATAATGCCCTGCATAAATAGTATCCGTAGATGAACAGTAACCGTGGTTAGTGTTCATGGAAGAAATTTTTGTCTAGTTTTCCCTTTTTTCTGAAATTAGTTCAAAAGACCCCCATAAGTATCTTTTTTGTTCTTTAATTTTTTTCCAACTTTAACCAATGTGATTTATTTTATTTCTTTAATAAATATTATAATAAACATTTAAATCTTGTTTCCAAACATTTTTATATTTATTTAATATTTTTAAAAATTTATTTATTTCTTTTCTGAATGTGCCCCATCTATATATATATATATATATATATATATATACCCATGGCAATTAATTCATTTCATTTTTTTTCAACTCCCACTAAATAATTATTTCATTATTTATTATTTATTTTAATTTCTCAATTAATACACTTATTAATCAATATTACCGCCCAAAAATCACGTAATAAATTATATAACATCTATAAAATCATGTATTTTCATTTATAATGTACTAATTAATACATGAAAATGTCAAGTCCATCGACTCAATGTCTAAAAATTCGAGCCATTACAGTCTCCCTCTTTAGAACAAATTTCGTCCTCAAAATTTACTAAAATAACAAAACATCAAGAAGCAACTCTCATAATCTCTGAGAAATGACTGGCCATGTAGTCCTCTCACTCTCAGGTGTCCTGCTCAACACCGTGAAACTGCCAACGAACACGTACCATCGATATCTTCTTGTTGCGCAATTTCTTTATAGCCCGGTCAATGATAGCTATCGAAGCCTCATCATATGAACAATCCTCTCGCAACTCAACATGTCTCCAATCAATCATGTGCGAGGGATCGAGGTAGTACTTCCTTAACATCGACACATGAAATATATTATGTACTCCTGCTAGCTGAGGCGGCAATGCCAACCTGTAAGCCACAGGACCTATCATCTCGAGGATCATGAAAGGTCCAATGTATTTCAGAGCGAGTTTCCCGAAAACACCAAATGAGTCTGCCCCTTCCAAGGAGCAATCCGAAGCAGTAAATGATCACCAACATCAAACTCAATGATCTTTCTTCGATTATCCGCATAACTCTTCTGTCAATCCTGAGTTGCCTTCATGTTCTGACGGATCAACTGAATTTTATTGTGCCTTCATGTCACACTAAAAGGCGCCTTTTACTGTGACAACCCAATTAGGACTTATTGCCGTTACCATCATTTGCGGGCCTACAGAACCCCCCTCAGGGCACTCTGTGCTAGGTGGTCACTCAAAAGTATTGTCCCCTCCCCTAGGGGTTTTAACACGCCTCCGCAGAGATTCGAATTCAAGACCCTGGGGTTTAAGTACTTAATTCATTCTTCATTCGCTCAATGGTAGCAGATGAGAAATAAATTAAGTACTTAACCCCCAGGGTCTTGAGTTCGAATCTCCGCGAAGGCGTGTTAAGACCCTCAGGGGAGGGGACAATACCTTTGAGTGACACCTAGCACAGAGTGCCCTTAGGGGGGTTTCGTGGGCCCACGAATAAT
>JAJIYU010014048.1:0-13496 GCA_030144865.1 Tinospora cordifolia
AAAGCTTAGGTGGAAGCTTGGAACCTTGCTATGCTAGCGTGATTGTGTGATTGTGTGATATGCATGCTATAATGTTTATTTGCTTTGAGACCAAATCCTGTACCCATGCATGAAAAGAACCTAGAAAAAAAACTTTTAGGCTACTAAACAAATCGAGAACCTAAAGACTTGAATCTAGAGTCATGATAGTACGAACGAAACGAAAACTTGAGGAAATGAATACAACATACGATGTAGAAAAGATGACCATTTCTCAAGTCTAGAAAAACACTTAGTATCCCGAAGATAAGAAAAGATGGGTGAGTACCCTAAATGAATGTCCTAATTGAAACTTCTATGATACCTTGTGGGATACAAAAGTGGCTTTGGCTTATAGATAATGGAAGGAATCTAAGAAAACACCAATACACCTGATCAAAGTAACCAAGGGGCAGATGTGGCAGTAGCTTCCATCCTATCACCAGAGATAATAGCAAAAATCACTCGACAGGTGGTCGAGCAAGTGATGAGGACTCTACAGTCACAGCCTAAGGTTCAAAATGAACTAAGAATGAGAATCAATGAGCTAGTCATTCCTCTAAGACTAACCATACCCAAAGGCTCGAAAGGATTTGTACACCTTAGAATAGATAGAGTAAGCAGATCACCAAATAGTGAAGGATAAGTATTCCCTACCAAAGTGACCCATTCGATCATTTGGAAAAGCCACCATTACTTAAGAACCAATCTAAGGTCAGAAAATCAATAGCTGAGAATCAGGGGGTCTATTATGTATGAAACGACCTATTAGGGAACATATAGGAATACAATGAACCAAACGGTTAGACATCTTCTTAATCAGGAGACGCAACGTATGAAACACAGTCTTGCTAAATTTAGCAAACGATAGCCAAATTCCCTAATCATGTAGCTTCGAAAACACCAGAGGCTATCACCAAGATAGTTACAAAGACTTAAGCCCTTAGGCTTATCAAATTAGTCAAAACCAACCCATTTACCAGAAATACCTAACGAAATGATGCACGAATAAATATATAAAAATTTCGAGGACGAAATTCTTTTAAGGAGGGTAGGTTGTAATACCCCAAAATTTTATCAAATAATTTAAAATAAATAAAATAAGTTAAGTAAATTAATTTCAAAGATTTAAAAAAAAATCTTTGGGTGCAAATTGTGGATTGGCACGGAAAAAAATAAAATATATTGAAGATGTAATATAAATTAGGCAAATAAGACCTTAATTTGATAATTAAATGAAAATGTCAATTTAGTAGAATTAATTATGAAATTTAAAGAGTTGCTTAAGAAATAAATAAATAGAAATAAAGTATATATACACATATAGGTTAATATGTGTATAAATAAGGTGTGTAATGTTAATACTACATGTTATAGGAATATGTATATAGAAAAATTTATATAATAAAATAAAAATGTAGTGTATATGTATTTATTAAAGATAAATAAAATATTATATAAATATTAAGTTATAATTTCATAAATTATTATCTGAAAATAAAATATGAAATAAATAAAAATACATGAAAATTAAAAATGTAGATTATTTAATTATTAGTATTAAAAATACTAAAGAAATAGAAAAATATCTAATAAATGCAATATTAAATTATTAGAAGGGGAAAAACATTAGCAAGTCATCAAAATAGAAGGGAATATGCAATAAAATCAAGTTTTTATCAATTAAGAAGTGTCTAATTAACAATTTTCGGATAATAGCAACTTAGAATAGTGATTTTGGTATTAGAACCACGATCCAACAGCCAAAAACGTATAATCCATTCGATCCAAGATCCAACGGCCACGATCAAGACCTTATTGAATGCCCAGGTGCACCGGATCACTGAAATCCAACGATCCACGATCAATCCGCTCGATCCAACAATTCTGATTTCATCCGCCTAATCTCGATCGCAAAAACGAGTACTGCGATCGAGGAAATCCGACGGCTCACGATCAACCCACCTGATCTCAATCGCGAACCGAGTACTGCGATTGAGGAAATTTGATGTTCTTGATTTCACCCGCCTGATCTCAATCCCGAATCCAGTGCTGCGATTGAGGAAATCTAACGGCCGACGTTCCACTCGCCCGATCTTGATCGTGAACGAAATCTCGAGGACGATCTGACAGTCTAGATCCGAGGCTCCGATTACATACGAAATAAAATCACAAAAAATATCCAAAAAATCTGAAAATTGGTTTCTAAATTCTCAAAAATTCACTTTCTATTTTCCTATGCTTGAGGGGCATGAAATTCTAAAGAATTAGCAAGTTTCCGACAAGATAACACCACAAAATTGCCATTCTCTACCCTTTTGAACTCTATATAAACACCTCCCATGCTCACAATTCATCTCATCCCAATTCAAGAGCATGCTAGTCCCTCTTGACTCTCTCTAGCCTTCTTCTTGGCAATCTCCTTATTTCTTGAGTGATCTTGTACTATTCTTGAGTGTTCTTGAGTGTTTGGAGGCCTTGAAGTAACAGAACTCTACCGGATTTCAGAGGCGTACAGAAGGATGTATTTAAGGTGGAAGTGATTTCTTACTTTTATTTCTTTATTTTAATTTGAATAATTCTTGCATGTGTGATGATGTTTTGAAGTTGAATAATTGAATACCTGTTTTGAATATGCATGCTTTATTTATTTGAGATACCATGAATATACGCGTTATGCATGTTTAGAAATCAAGAATGACGATGCATGATATAGTTGAATTGTGCCATGAATAAATATTTGATGATTCATGTTATGTACGTGTTGCATCGATGATTTAATCCGATATTGTGTGTTTTATCACTAAGAAAAGATTAAATATTGATTCAATCCACGTACCGGCGCGATGATGGACTACATAGTGTTATCGTGCGTGTTTCACCCCTCGACTCGACTTGCCGGTTTATCTTTGATGATTTGAATTGGGTTTCTAAAAGTGATCCCACTTCATAGATACTGGGGTTTGAGTTTCCAAAAGTGATCATCTCTCCCAACGATGTGGAACACAGAGATTAAACTCTTTCGGTCTGAATGTCAACCAAAACAAGAAATTGTTTGAATCGCCTAATGTACAAAAGTTTTTGATATGCTTGGTTTGTTTGAATTGAAATAATGATTTAAATGTTTAGAAAGATCCACTGGGTTATGTGCTCACCCTTCCTTCTATTTTTCAGGTAATTGATTTACATGAAGGCCATGAATAATAGTTAGATTATTTTTATTTAAAAAGTTTTCAATTTTCAATGTAAGGGCATGTTGCCCAAGTTTTGAATCTTCCGCTGTAATAGTTTTCTTCAAGATCAAATTATGTACTCAATTTTATTCAATTAATTGAGTTATGCATTTTAGTTATTTCTTACATTATTGCCTTATTAAAATTTTAAATTTAAATTATGTACTGTCGAATAAAGTTAAGGCATGAAATAATTGAAATAGGAAGTCAAGTTTGTGTCACTTATAATGTAACACCGGTCCAGCCCGCTGTTTGGTTTAGCCCACCATCAAGAGAATGGTAGCCGTGTCCAATGCTTAAAGATGCGGGGGTTGGGGTGTTACAATGATAGCCCCACATTGCTTATATAGTAGAGAGGTTTTTGGGCTAAGTGAAGTCGAGTGTGTGTTAAAGTGACGATGCATTTAAGAAAACCCCACAAAATCACTCTAGGGCTAAGTGAAGTCGGGCGTCTGCAGTCCTTGAGGGTGCAAGGTGTTAAAAGATAGGACGATATCGCTAGGGTGAGCCCCACAGCCATTACAATTGGTATCAAAGCCACTCTAGGTCTACTGAAGGTGTGAGTCCTAAGGATAGGAGGACCCTTGGGGGTGGATGATAGTCCCACAATGCCTGTGTTGTAGAGTGATGCCTAGGCTAAGTTGGGCAAGGTGAGTATTTCACATGACGGTGCATTTTGATAAAACCCAATACCTGGTCAGTCCCTTGTGTGGGTGAGGTGTCAAAGTGGGAATATCGAAGCTTGGGCCTCGCAACCATGACATTTGGTATCAGAGCTACTCTGACGCTACTGGAGGTGAGTGTCTTGAGGATAAGATGGGCCTTGAGGGATGGATGATAGTCCTACATCGCTCGTGTAGTAGAGTCATGCCTGGGATAAGTTGGGTGGGGCAAGTGTTTTACGTGACGACGTGTTTTGATAAAACCTACTACCTGGTCATCCCCTTGTGTGGGCGAGGTGTCAAAAAGTGGGACAATATCACCAGATGGGCCTTATAGTCATTACAATTAGTATTAGAGCCACTCTGGTGCCACTAGAGGTATGCTTCCTGAGTACAGGATGAACCTTGAGGGGTGGATGATAGTCTCATATCGCCCGTGTAGTAGTGTGATGTTTGGGCTAAGTTGGACAGGGCAAGTGTTTAACGTGAAGATGCATTTTGATAAAACCCACTACGTGGCCAGCCCCTTGCGTGGACAACGTGTCAAATTAGAGAACATCAACCCTTGGTCAACATCTAGTCACTTATTTTTACCAGGGCCGAATTAGGAAAATGCTTTAGAGTGCAACAAATACAAGGCGATGATGAATATTTAATAATAATTATGAGTTCATCAAAGGACAATCATGCTATGTCATCATTATCCACTATGTATTGAGGGTCATTATATAAATTAAGTAAAAAATAATGATATGGATTGATAGGGAATCAAAACTATTCATAACGGAATGAAAGTTTTCAATTTCACAAATTAAGAGGAAATATGGGCCCTTGGCCTTCAAAACATAATTAAAGAAACCAACAAATAATTGAAACATAGAGTTCCATTGGCCAACACAATATTAGGACTAAGCTTCCAAGGTTTCACTGTGTCTGTGCGAATCAGTAGGTACCTAAAAATAAAACAAAACAAAGGGATGAATTCGAAGAAACTATTGGATCATCTCATACACATCTCAAGCATTACAACAAATAAGGCAACAATATGCAAAAACTTAAAAATATTAGATGTTTCAAACATTCATTTGTTTGGGGTTGACATTAAGATCAAAACGACTATCCTTAATATTTCCCTTCTCATAGATGAGATATAAATTAGTTCCCGATCCATATAAACCTTTGAAAATAAGCATCAACCCTCAAGGACATCTTTCCAAAATGTATCAACTATCAAGGACTATTGTAAAGTAGGGATGGCCCACGAGTATACTCTAAGCAAAACTATGTAGTTGTTATATAAAAGAGTGGTACTATAATAGTCAATGAACCTAACTTAGCATATCTCAATTTGAGAGTTTTTTGTGGTGGACAAATACGAATACACCATGTTAAGCCTATTCAACTAGGGACAATATCCACAATGATCAAATATAAATATGTCACACTAGTATGTAGTTAACATCTTAATCATATTTATTCTAGTGAAATTCAAAATGTGCGAAATGTAAAGTATTTCATGCATGCATATAGATTAATAACCATTAAGCAGCAAGAGTTCTTAACACATGAAGCATCATTCAAAATGGAAAGAATAGGGAATTCAACATGGCAAATGTACACAACACCTAACATGCTTCTAGGGTACATGCACACATGCATACATTCACTCATGATAGAAATATCACACAATATGATCCAATTTATTGATTTTAGAATGATTATTACTTAATTATATCAAGTATCTTGGTTACCATAATATAGGAGAGAGACTAAGAATCACATCCACATGTATACATGCTCTAGTTCTCTTTGAGATTTGCATTTTGAAATGGACCCTCTAATGTTATGCTTGCATATAGAAGTATTAGGTTTTGTGTCTTATACTATATTCAAGGATATTTAAAGTTTTTTCAACCTATTTTTTGTCTTTTATAGTTAAGGAATATGACATAGTTCTTCAATCACTTCTCTTACTAAATTGATTATACCTAGTTAACTCAGTGTTTTTGAATTTACTCAATTAGTTCAATTCTTCTCTTGAAGAGTCATTAATTAAGACTTCTCGTGACCCACTCCATGCAAGTTTAAAGTTTCCATTGCTCAGTCATAGTTGCTATGCACCTGTATTACCAAAACTATGGTTGTGCCTTATTATGGTGGACTTATATTTGTCATTTTATGTAATTAGCCACTCGATCCTACTTTAACCCTTGAGTTATATTTCAAAGTTATTTGTAAGCCCATTTTAAGGGTCTCATATTATTTATAAAGTTGTACACAAGTATTCTTAAAAGGTACACCTATGGGTGCCTTTTTAATGGTTTTTGTACTCGATTGGTGTTCTACAAAGCGATGAGCTAGTGCTTTCATTTCTTATCATTTTCTTTCAACTCTACACCATACGGTAATGACTTTCTAGTGTTCTAGCCTAAGTATGGGGCCTGTAACTTTTTGCCCTAATCTTTTTTAATACTAAGGTACATGAAAACCTCATTTTGGAGAATTTTCATGTTCATTTTCGCCCCTAGATCAAGTTTGTTCCTTTAGGAATTTGTTCTCTATCTTTTCCTACAACTTTCTTCATTTTTTCTTGCTATTCTAAGTGTGTAACCTAATGTTACATGACTTGCAACCATACATGAATGCACCGAAACACCTTATTTTAGGTGATTTGCCTATGGTGTGTGTATGTGTGTGTGGTTGGGGGGTTGGCAAGGGGCACTGATGTTCTCTAGGTACTTTGTCTTCTTTGAGACATATTTCAGCTCTATTCTTGGGTCATAATATCTTGATATATAGCCGCACACATCTAGCCCATGTGATATGCACATAAAATGCCTAAAACACCATCTTTTTAGTATTTTTTAACCCACATATCCTAAGGGTTTTGTGTATGGAGTGTTGAGATTCCACTTCCTACTTCAAGTATCATCATATGAGGTTGGTTTCTATGCTGGAAATCGCACCTTATCTCATTCTCCAGTGATGGTCACATGTATGTGCAAGACGAATACCCTAAACTAGGGTTTTAAAGGAGTATACCTTCTCTTAGGTGTCTTCTTTTGCTTTCTTCTTTGTCAATGACCCTTATAAATTTCCTCATCTATTTTCACACATTTCCAACATTTAGAATCCAATAATAGATTTGTAAAAATATGAATTTAAAATAAAAATAATAGACTTGGCCAAAAGAGTTCACATAGTGTAGGTTTAATATGATTTTTCAATATAGTTTTGAAGTGTTTTTGTGTGGCCTTTGAACGGGGTTTTCCAATGGATTTTGGTAATAACTCAAGGATAGTTTGAAGGATTTTTTAATAAAAAAATAGTCATTTTTGGATAATCATAGGGACGTCCAATAAGTGGTCTTTCATTAGGCCAAAAACATAAGTTCAAGCGAGGAGATAGCTAGCTTTCTATGGGTTTATTATCTTTTCAGGGATTTGTTGTTTGCTTTGGGATATTTTCTAGAGTAGAATAAGTGCTGAAAATATGAAGGATATGAGTTCTTTTTCATATCTTAGCGTTCTTCCCTTGATCCAATTGATGTTGTTTCCTATGGTGCTCTAAAGTGATATGATGGAGTGTGAGACGATAGGGAAATCAAGACTTTAAGTCTGCCAAATCCTAATTGGTTGTTTCCCCTGAGCCATCCCCATGAGAGAATGCATCCTAGCCTTTGATGTGGAGATGGTTTGAATGATTTCTTGAGGGGTGACAAGTAGGGTTTTGGGTGTTCAAAAAGTCAACTTGCCTTATTTGTGAAATTTTCAATCTTGGTTATCCCTTTTTACTTGGGATGTCAACCCTTCTAGGACTCCTCAGGGTGGGTCTTGGGTAAGGATAGGTAAGTCACTACGGCTTGAACGAGTAGGGCTTCCTTGTTCTTATTTTCTAGCAAGTTCTCCCCTTACCAACGAGCTTTCTTTCTAGGGTTGTTGAGTCTGAGTGAGTAGGTAGTTTGGTGGAGAGGTATTTTGTTTTTGTTTTTAGAGTTGTTTTCTAGTGTTATACCCTTGGACAAGAGCTATTTATAGTAGGAATTTGTCTTTTTCTTGACTTGTATTAAAGAGCTTTCCTCTAGTTATCCTCTTTGTATTAGGTGTCTTTGCCTATGGAGACATGAGTTATCCTTAAGAAGCATAATTGCCCATGAAGGTTATAAACATGGGTTTAAAGGAGCTTTAAAGGCCATAAAAAGGGAAAAAAAAGCAAGCCAACCTTTCTTAGAGACTCATAGAAGATTCTAAAACACACGTTTACACACATGCATGGATAGCTACACACGAGTTCCTCTATCGTGCATTTACGTGCCCACACATGCACCCTTGTTACTGAGCATGCCTATACTTCCTCACTTACTCTGTACCTAATCTTGAACCAAACAGTGAAACGGAGGCCTCTCTCCAAGCTCTAGTTCGCCTCCCGAGTAGGCAAGGAGTCAATTGAAAGGAGACCCATGCTGACAAGGGGTTATTCAAATTCAAGTGCCCCTATCCTAGTTAGCAAAATTGAACTCAAACACGAAATTCTTTCATTTATTTTCTTCCCTATTTCGGTCATCCATATTAAGGGAATTTTATTCAAATTTCAAAATTTAAAGTTAAAATTATGAATTTTGGATCTTGAATCTTTTTTATAACTAGGTTGATCACTTATGATCATTTTTATGCCTATATATATCCAACTTTAGACATTTCAATTATTAACATACAGTCTTAACCAACTAAGTTGATAAATTATTTTTTTCACAAAAATATTTTATTTTATTTTTGAGGTTCTTGAGTTCTTTTGAATTTTATTTTACTCAAGATCTTTCAATCTTACTTATAAATAAATAAATATCATCAATTATTTATTTATTTGTTGAAATTACTTTCTATTTTTATTTAATTACTTATTTAATAAAAAAAAACTTCTCTTAATTTTCTCGAGTAATACAAGTAGACCTTGGCACTCTAGGGTTTTAAGATCACCCTCTCGAGAAGGGAATTGAGGTATGTTGGGATGACCATAGCCTTGCTAATGACGCTTCTTTCTTTGTCAAGGCCATTGAGGTAAGCTTCTTTTCCTTACTTTTTATACTTCAACACTCATCTAGTTGTGAGGTCCAACATCACTTTTCTTTTGCTTTCATGTAGTGTACTGATCCTTTCTAACCTACCAAAAGTATGACAACTCGATTAGCAACTACTGGCTCGAACACAAAAAGATGAAGAACAAGCTAACTCATACCAAAAAACAAAGTTGACTAAGGTTAAGTCCAACATGTTCTAGCAAAATTTGTTTGGAACAAAGAATGTTGGAGGATGTTTCAGGACAAGGTTCAAATTCTTTTGGAACAGGGACTGAGTGTTCTAACAATTTTTTTTTGCGTACTTGGAGAAATAGTTCTACTAAATGGGAAATCAAAGAGGTATGCAATAAATTCTTTTAATCTTTGTTTAATATTGTTATCTAATCAACTCAGGTGATTGATTCATATCAGGATGGCCTTGGTTTAGGTTTGTTAAAACTTGTTAGGACCTATTGTTTGTTGGGGTATTAGACATTTGAGGCAAAGAGGATATTTATGTAATCACCAATAGCCTAACCTCCTACTTGTTGTACTAATTTATGTAAATCATTTAATCCATCATAGACATTTGAGGCAAGGAGAATGTGGGTAATAACAAAAGTGGTCCTAAATCCTCTCACCTTTAAGACAATTCCATTAAGAACTTGGCTTTAATTTAATTCTTTAGGTGCTACAAACAAATAACATAGCTATAATCCTAGTTGAATCAGTCAAGCAAGAATGTTCTTCAAGTTTTTGGGAGAACACAAAGTATTTGATGAGGAAGGAGAGAAAAAATGAGGAAACTTGGAATGTTTTGTTCTTTCAACTTGATTTCAAATGCTATACTTACATGGGTTTATATAGTACTCAAATGAGCATCAAACATTTATGACATACATAAATCCCATGAACTAAATCCATACATGAATCATAATAAATTTTAACATCTCAAAAAGTTTAAATGAAATTTGAATTTTTACTTGAAAAATTATACAGAATTGACGGATGAAAATTGTGGTAAGTTCCAATTTATCCAAATGAGGAATAAGAATCAATTTAATGAATTTTTGGAAGAAAATAAATGAATGTAATGTATATTATGGGATATCATAGCCAAAAATACAAGGATATGTGCAATTTTTGATGAAAACAAGATTAGAAAGTCAATCGAGATCGAGATTTGGCAAAAATCCGAAAAGAAAGCAAGAAATTCGGCTGAAAAATAAAAAATAAACTTAAAAACACTGTGAACCGTAGATTTGGAATCTAATCTCATGATCTGATGGCCACGATCAGAACTGGACGTACGCACAAGCACACTGGATCATCAAGATCAAACAGCCAGAGATTCGCATACGTAACTCAAGGATGATCGTGCGGGCAGAAGCGAGTTCGTTGATCGCGAAATCAGATCCGCACACTGTGATCGAGGATCATCTGACGGTCGAGATCGAAGCTGCGTTGAGAGATCGCGAACAGTGTTCTGCTCGAGGATCATCGGACGGTCTAGATCAAAGCCATTTTGGGTTGATCGCGATCGTTGATGCGCTCGAGGAAAACCCAACAATCCAAATTCGAAGATTTCGATTTCTGTTGATTGATCCGAGATTGATCCCACGGCCTAGATTAAATCTCAAATTTAAAATACAAAAATTACTAAAAAATAACAAAAAATACAAAAAAATCCAAAAATTTTGAAAAATAGTTTCTAAATTTCAAAAAATATTTCTAAAATTTGAAAAAATTCAAAAAATACTCATTTTGCTCCAAAAATTAGAAAGTATGAAATTAGGGAGAATTAGGGTGTTTTATTCAAAGAAGAACACAAAACTTTCTAATTTTCTCCCTTGAAAAACCTATATAAACCCCTCTAGGCTCTCAATTTCATTGATTCCAAAAAAATAAGAGTTGAATTCTCCTCTTATTTTCTTTAAGCCTTCTTCTTGGCACCTCTTCCCATCTTCCCTTCTTGTGTGTGTGAGAAGGTTTTTTCTTGAATTTGGAAAATTAAGTTGGGCGACCTTCATTGACACTAGTACGTAGGGGGAATTGCTACCGAGATTCCGGAAGAAAGCGTCACAAGGTGGAAGTGATTTCTAGAACACCCTTCTGTTCTTATTTAAATTCATGGCATGCTCATTGTTTGTATGTTTTTCACTGAATTCAAAGATTTTCAACTTCAGTTCTAGAATTTTAAATGTTTATTTCAATATTTCAGTTTTGATTCATGTTTGAGAAATCATATCATCCATGCCATGTTAGTATCATGCTTAGGCTTTTAAATTAAAGTATGATGCATGTTTTATGAGTATTTCACGAATTGACTGTGTATATTATGAATTTTAGTTTGATTTCATATTCTAAAATTTATTTTATGAGATCATAATATGAGAATTAATCAAAGACGATGGAGATAATAACCACGTACCATCATAGTGGTCACGACGACACTATGGATGTTCTTTTCATATGAGCTAGGTCATATGGTTTTCAGACCTAAGTATTTGAGGGTCGTGTACCACTGGTGGGTCACCAAGTGTAACGGGTTGATGTCGAGTGGGCCCTATTTACTTAGTTAAGAACATCAAGGGATTAAAGGCCCTTTTGGTCTAAGACTCGACTTGAACAAATTATTGTTTGAAACGCCTAATGATTGCAAGTGTTTGAATTATGATTGTGTTATGAGTTTGAATATGAAAGATGGTTGTTCGAAAATGATCCACTGGGCTATGTGCTCACTCTTCCTTTCTTATTTTTCAGGAACATGAAGCCATGGAGTTATTGAATATAGTTTTGTAGAAAGTTTCTACAGTATTATGTTTTTTAGAATTTTTAGGGCATGTTGCCCAAAGTATATGTTTTTCTACTGAAATGTATTTTGAAGTCTTCCGCTGCAACTATTAGTTCTTTTTGAAGAGTTTAGTACTTTCAATTTTTATTATGAATAAAATAGTTTGAATTTCTTTATCTCTTTTAATTTGCCTTAATTTCATTGAAAATTGTATTCTTCAATTTTATACAAAGGCACAAGATATTGAAAAGAAAAGAGTAAGTGTGTGTTATTTGTAATGTAGAACTGGCCTGACCCGCCGTTTGTTAAGTCCATTGTCAAAAGAACGGTGACAATATACACTGCTTAAAGATACGGGGGTTGGGGTGTCACATAAATATTAGTGCATGCATAAAATTAACACACATACACGAACTATGCAAATACATGAACTATGAAAATATGTGAACTAAATAAATGTAGAAACATGTACCAAATTGCATTACATAAATTATGTTAACTATAAATACTAACAGAAGCTATCGACAACCCCAACAAAATCCCTTCTGGAAAATATTTTGGCTACTTCGCTTTTCTTATTTTATAGCCCATTATTATTAGTAGATATCAAGGACGTGGAGACAGAAAATGACATTATTTGCTTAGTTAACTTCTTGAGATTGCATTTGGGACAAAGGATCTATAAAAATAACATCTTCAGTCCTTTCGCCATTCATTTGTTTCAAATATATATTATCTATTAGATGAATCATATATGCTTCAAACTTGGCGTTAAAGTCATTTTTTTAACACCGATAGCATGCTCAAATTTGTAGGGAAATTATTAATTTCTATAGAGTTTTATGATTAAACATAGCAATTACTTACTTTTCATGTTTGCTCTTGCTTTACTTATTTTTGTTGTTGAAAATGGTTCCACTCATTTGAAAAGCCATTTCGTTTTAGTGGGCATGATAAAAATTCATGGTATAATAGTTATAATTCAATCCAAGAAATTTTATTTGTAGACAATCAGACAAATTAACATATTTCTTCCAACTTTTCTTTCCTTAGCTCTTTAGTTTCTACTTGATTGCTTAAAATAAGAAAGCATATCTATATTCTAATGACAAAAACATTTTAATTAGCTTAAAGATACATATTTTTCTTGTATATATCTTTCTTATTGAAAGGCTTGAATATGCACCTAAAGTCTAAACATGTCGAAAACTTCCAGTGTTTGATTACGGATGTTCCAACCTAAAATAATATAAGATAATTAATGTTTTAGCTCATACGCTTTTGATATCCAAAGTAAAATTAGATGTTCAATTAGATCATATGCTTGATCAACAATCATACACATAATTAATGTCATCACAAAGGTCAATGTGAACTTCTCATCTTTCCTTATTCCTTGTCAATTGTGTTGTATGAAATATATGAAAATTCAACATAGAAAACCCTGATTAAATCTTTTATATATATATATATATATATATTACAAATTATTTTAGATAATAATTATCTCACCTTGTTTGCTTACTTGTTTAAAACATGTGAAGGGAGCTTTTTTTTTTTTTTTTTGGTTAACCTGCAATTCATTTAAAGAGTTATTTTTGTTGGTGGGCATGACTTTTTATGATGGGATTGGCGTTCCTTTCTTTCTAGTTTTGTTGTTGTTCTTTATATATATATTTGAAGTGAAAGTTAATTTTTGGTGGGCATAGCTACAGTGTGTCAAAACCAGGAGC
>JAJIYU010014049.1:0-13482 GCA_030144865.1 Tinospora cordifolia
AAAAAAGGCGCATTTTTTATTGTAACACCCACCGGGAATCCTACCGGGACTCTTACCCACGTCGTAGGGCCCACGTCATGGTGTGTCACTCACAAGGTACTGTCCCCTGCCCCCTGGGGTTTTTCTTTCGCCTCCGCGGAGATTCGAACCTAAGACTTAGGGCTCAAGTACTCACCGGTGGGCTCAAGTACTTGTGGGGCTCAATGGTAGCAGATGAGGAATAAACTAGGTACTTAAGCCCCAGGTCCTAGGTTCGAATCTCTGCGGAGGCGAAGGAAAACCCCTAGGGGAAGGGACAATACCTAGTGAGTCACAGCCGCCATGCGGTGCGCCATGCGGCCGCCACGGGGCATAGATCCGGTGGGACCGGTGGGCCCAGTGGGGTGTGACAATAAAAAAGGCGCCTTTTTATTATAACACCCATCGAAAATCCTACCGGGACTCTTACCCACGTCGTAAGGCCTATGTCATGGCGTGTTACTCACAAGGTATTGTCCCCTCTCCTTGGGGTTTTCCTCCGCCTCCGTGGAGATTCGAACCTAAGACCTAGTGCTCAAGTACTTATTTCTTTAATCATCCGCTACCATTGAGCCAATTAGCTCAATGGTAGCGGATGATGAAAGAAATAAGTACTTGAGCCCTAGGTCTTAGGTTCGAATTTCCACAGAGGCGGAGGAAAACCCCAAGGGGAGGGGACAATACCTTGTGAGTAACACGCCATGACGTAGGCCCTACGATGTCGGTAAGAGTCCCAGTAGGATTCCCGGTGGGTGTTACACCAAATTAGAAGGATTTGAAATCTGAAACACGCTCTCAAAACCCTAGCTATCTTCATGCTCACACAACAAATCAAAATAGGAAAGTTTCTTCCCCTCAAATTGACACCAAATCAAGGGAGATTCCACATATGATGCGCCAAATTTGGAGTTTGAATTGATTAGAGAGTTTCCTTAAGCTTAGATTTGCATATTTAACACTAATATGGTGTCTTTCAAGTTTGATTTCGTGCTCCCTTGCTCACATGACGTCCAAGATTGAAAATGGGAAGGTTTCCAATTAGCTAATGAGTGACACCCAAGCTTTAGAAGAGAGGAAAGATTCTTGCTAAACTAGATTAGAAACTTGCTATGCTCATTAGATCATGTCCCAAGTGATTAGGTGAGTGTTTAAGATCTTATTTGTGTTCACACACAAATAGGAAGGCACAACAGAGTCAAATTTGGGCCCACGTCAAGAATAGAAAACCCTAATGCACACTTACCTATTCAAGCCTAGCCGTCCACCTTGGATTGGAAACTTGCCTAAACTTTGTGAGCTGCCCAAGTTGCCCAAACCGTCCCCCTCTTACTTACATTCATCCCATCCCAAAGCAAAGAGTTGACACTTCCTTCTTTGCTTGTTCTTGCCCTCTTCTTGGCACCTCTTTTCACCCTCTTTTCTCTCTTGTGTGAAGAGTTCTTATTTCAATATTTTAGAGAGTTGTTGAAGTGGTTTTTATTATTAGTTAAAAGTTCTTGAAGTTTTGAAGGTATAGATAAGGAGAACCTCTGCCGGATTCAACAAGAAACTCGAATTAAGGTGGAGGGGATTTTTTAAACCTCTACTTTGCTATTTTAAATTTTTAGCATGTTCATGCTTGTTGAAATTCTAACTTTCAACACGTTTTATATCAGTTTTGGCATGAATGATCATATTTTAATTTTAGTTTAGCACATTTTTATGTTTTAATTATTCATGATACCATGTCATGCTTAGATTCCATGTTTATGATTTATTTCAAAGCTTCAAGCATGTCATATGATGTTTTCATGCTTTCTTGGTAGTTCAAAATTCTAAAATTTATATTCTAAATTTCTTTTACGATTATGTGATCTTAAACAAAAGAAAGTGAAGATAAGAACCGCGTATTATCATAGTGATCCATAGGGATGCTATGGGTGTTTTTATCACATGCTTGGAGTGTGTGGTTGTGGGGCGTAACTAAGGGATACTTGGTATGTGGCATCCAATGGAAAGTAACAAAAGAATTGTCTTTCTACCCTAAAGAGGGGTATCTAAAATAAGAACATCAAGGGAATAAACACCTTTTTAGTCATAACGTCAACTTAAAACCAAAACGTTGTGTAAATCACTTAATGCATTGAAGTGTGTGAAATTGGATGTGTTATTGATTTGAAGTAGCAACTTAGTTGTTTAATGAATGATTCACTGGGCTATGTACTCACCCCATTCCTTTTATTTTTCAGGAAATTGAACAAACCATGAAGATTATAGATATTAGATTCTTTTTGAGTATTGAAAATTCCATTGTAAGGGCATGTTGCCCAAGTTTTGTTTTTTAGACTTCCACTGAATTTTTATATCTAATTAAAGAGTTATGTACTCAAGTTTATGATTTAATTTAAGAATATAAGTTTCTTTATTTTATTTGAATAAACAAAAAGTTTGAAGTATTCCATTTTCTACTTGTATTGCACTTGTTGAATTGAATATTAAGCACAATGAAAAGTATATTCATGAGGGATTTCAATAAGTGTTAGAACAAAGGAATTGAGATGCAAGTTGTGTACTTGTAAGTGTAACATATGACCCAACCTGCCTTTTGATTGAGCTTAAACCTATTTCTAGGGGGTTGGGGTGTACATTTAATTGCACCAATTGACCTCGTTGACCCTATTGAGCATCTAGGTCAGTAAATGTTAGGTTTGATTAGTTGATTGTATTAACCAAAATTGACCAAATCAATAAATTGGACCACAATCGACTGAGTCAATCCTTTGGTTGACCAAGGATCACAAAGTTAGATTTGAGTGAAGTTTCATGTATATATTAAGAAACCATGTTGATTACATAGGATCAAATGTTTGCGGGATGCGACCAAGAGCTTAGCATCCTCGTAAGTAGTGTTTTTTAATTTATCACTTAATCTTATTATTCTATTCATAAATGAAATGTTATTACATATTATAATGTAATCACAATATTTAAATGGGTTTTTTAAATGAAAATGTGCATCAAATCTCAAGGTCTGATGGTACGGGTTAGGATACTTGGATGCAGTTAAGCTTTGAGGACTGGATGCCACTATACCTAGAGGTACATTCTGTGCAAGTCTTCAATTGACCCACTTACTAAGAATCTAAGGCTGCTATATATAAGGTATGTGTTGGCAGATCCTTATGGTGTTATATGAGAATGCACCTAACTATCTGGTAAGCTCATTCCAGTGGATTTATTATTGCCTTGGAGGTTAGTGAGAGCCTTGCCATAGGTTTTCATCATTAAAACTATTTTCAAAATGGAAGGTGCACGACTGCATTATGCATTTAAAATTCATTAAATATTACATTCACTCACATAATATTATTGTTTATTTATATATATCATTGTTTTATAGAATTCTTGTTTTATGTTATATATTAGACTACATTACTCACTGAGCTACTCTAGACAAATTTGGCTTACTACTCTAACATTTTAGGTTCTTCTACTGCAGACAAAAGGAAAAGGGTGGTCATAGCATAGTTTAATATTCTCGGGTTATTTGGTAGGTTCTTCACGTAGTTCATTATTTTGAGAATTAGTATGATGTATAGGGGGTAAGGAAACCATTGTAAATATTTTGACTTAGACACTTCTGCTATGGCTATATTTAGGGTTTGTATATAACCAACTTTTGTGTGAATTAAATTTCTATTGTAATTATTTGTGTTACTTACTTCTGCATTCTCTTATGATTACTTCGATGGTGTTATGCACAATGTAGTGAAGGAGGCTTGACAATGTTCTGGCGAAGACTTAAAGAATTTCAACCTTGTGAATTAGACTGCACTTCGAGATAGTCATCTTAACGCATAATTATTCCTTGTTATAAGCACTTAAAGTTATAATCTGCTTAATCTTGAAAATGCTAGAAGCTTAATATTTTATGCAGACCATGATTTCTTCGACATGGCAGATCATGTAGGATCCTCAAGCCAGTGCCACCACCACCTCTTTTGACTCAGCCCAAACATGACCCCATGTAGAGGCTCAAGGTTTTGATCAAGGCGTCTACTAAGGCTACTTAGGCCCAAACAATCTTATTGAGAGAGAAATTGGATAGGATTGAGGTCGAGAGATAGATGGTAGAGCTAGTAGCACCCCCTGCACCAGTTGTACTTGAGATCGGAGTAGATGAGAGGGTTGTAGACCACACAGAGGTAGCTCCAGTGAGACAAATAGATGAGGTTGCCCATGATGGCTTCTTGAAGAGGTTTTTGGACCTAGGACCCAAGGAGATTTATGGGGGTATGAGTTTGGACGCAACAAAGAACTAGCTTCTCAATGTTGAGAAGAACACAGAAACGTTGACATTTTCCAAAGAGAACCATGTTCTCTTTATCACACATGTGTTAGAAGATGAGGTTTCCATCTGGTGGAAAGCCATTTGGAGTAATAGAGGGGCAGATTAATTCATGGGCCTGTTTTTAGAAATTATTCTTGAAGGCTTATGTCCCTGAGATAGCAATGGAGCATAAGAAGGCGGAGTTTTTAACCTTGTGACAAGAAGACATGTTGGTGAGGGACTATACCCACAAATTTCTTTGACTAGAAGCTTATGCACCTGAGTTGGTGGGTAACCCAAGGGAGAGCAGGATTCTTCCGTGGAAGGCTGAGGCCCAATAACAGAAAGGCAACATTGACTCCTAGTGAGGCTACCGTTGAGGCCATTTAGAGGCAGGCACTATAGTTTGAAACAGATAGTAGACATGAGCGTTTGATGATCCAAATAGTACAAGGCGCACTTTGTAGACATAACCATAGTTATTGCCCCAGTCACTGACTCAGGATAGTTATCATGGTGGACCCTGATTGGGTGATATTAGAGGAAGAAAAAAGTATTTAGGGAGACAGTCTAGAGGGGAGCAGAGTCAGCCATATCTTGTAGTCTCGATTGTCGCCACCCAGTACAAACTTATTAGCCAATGGGACAACCACTAATCTAGTATGGGGCCAGAGGTAGAGGCAGAGGTAGAGGCAGAGATTTAGGACATAAAGGCTATGGTCAAGGCCATACCTATCATGTTAAGCAGGGCGTCAAATTACTTGCTTTTAGTGTGGTCAGCCATGACACAAGAGATATGACTACCTTATGCTTATTTCAGCTTCTAGTGTACCTACCACCAACGTAACTCGAGGGAGAACACAGACAGTTACTCAACCTGATTCGGAGGCTACCACGACTTTGGTAAAAGGTATCATTTCTATTTTAGACTCTATTTTATATGTGTTGGTTGATGCTGGCTCTACTTCATCATTCATCTTTGGACATGTCATGGGTAGATTGGGACTTAGATCTCATAGGGCACCCACTTGGCTCATGTTGAGTACTGCAGACGAGGAACGCATTTACCCTAACCTGATTTGTGAGGGTTGTGTGTTGAGGTTGGGTGGCTTTGAGACTATTATGGACCTTCAAGTGTTAGAGTTCCTAGAGTTTGACGCTACACACAAGATGGATTTGCTAACCACTTACCATGTGCATGTCAACTATTTTGCCAAGAGGGCGGTGTTTCAAGTGCCATGGCAACCTGTTATTATCTTTTCAAGGTAGAACTTCTAATAAATCAAGAACCCGAGGTAGAATGATGACTTAGTACGAGATTGATACTCTAGCCGGTCTAACCACCATAGATGAGGGACCTTTACGGGTGAGTATTAATGAGATTCATATCATTAGAGATTTTTTGGATGTGTTCCCTAAGGATTTACCTAGCTTACCTCCTAAGCGGGAAATTGATTTCATCATTGAGATTATTCTAGGGATGCAACCCATCTTGATTCCTCCTTATCAAATAGTGCCAAAGGAATTGCAAGAGTTGAAGGTCCAAATACATAAATTGTTGAGTGAAGGTTTTATTACCCCTAGTGTATCACCTTGGGGTGTTTCGGTATTATTTGAGAGGAAGAAAGATGGGAACCTCCGATTGTGTATCGACTATCAGCAGTTGAATAAGGTGACAATAAAGAACAAGTACCCTCTTCTACGTATAGATGACTTGTTTGAATAGCTCAATGGTACCAATGTGTTTTCAAAGATAGATCTAAGGTTGGGGTACCATCAATTGAGGATTAGGGAAGAAGATGTACTGAATATGGCCTTTTAGACTTGCTATAGCACTATGAGTTCCTAGTCATGCCATTTAATGTGATAAATTCCCCTATGATGTTCATGGACCTGATGCAAACAGTGTTCCTATAACATCTCAAAAATTTGTATGAAATTTGAAAATTTGTTTAGAGAATTGTACAGAATTGACGGATGAAAAATTTGGTAAGTCCTAGTTTAGTAAAATAAGGAATAAAATCAATCTAATGGATTTTTGAAAGAAAATATATGAATATAATGTATATCATGGGATATCATAGCCAAAAAATACAAGGATATGTGTAATTTTTTATGAAAACAAGATTAGAAAGTCAATTTGGATTAAGATTTGGCAAAAATCCGAAAATAGAACATGAAATTCAGCTGAAAATCATATAAATATAACTCAAAATGCATCCAACGGCTACAAACCATTGATTTGAATTTGATCTCGCGATCCGACAACCACAAGATGATCTGCACCAATGCCTGAGTGCACAGGATAACGAAGATCGAACGGACGGAGATGATCAAGGACGATCAGATGGGCACAATCAAAGTCGCAAAATCTCGATCGCGAAGTCGGACGGTGCGACTCCGCATGCACCAATTTCAACCCTCCGATCTGATCCGTGTGTGTCTTGAGGACGATCTGGTGCGTTGAGATATTAGCTGGTTTATAAAATATGAAAAATGCAAAAAGATCGACGAAAAATTTGCCGAAAGTTATCAAAAAAATTGAGATAAATACCAAAAATTGATTTTTAAATTTCAAAAAAAATCTGAAAATACTTATTTTCCTCTTATAATTAGGAAAATTCTAGAGAATTTAGGTGTTTTACTCCAAGAAAAACTCAAAAATTTTTATTTTTTTTCTCCTTTGAAAATCTATATAAACCCCCCTAGGCTCTCACTTCCCTCATTCCAAAAATAAGAGTTGAAATTTTCTCTTATTTGCTCTAAGCCCTCTTCTTGGCACCTCTTCTCACCTTTCTTTCCTCTCTCTTGTGTATGAGAAGTTTTTCTCTTGGGTTGGAGAATTAATTTGGGTGATCTTCGTTGGGACTAGTACGTGGGGGAATTACTGTAGAAATTTCTAAAGAAAGCGTCACAAGGTGGAAGTGATTTCTAGAACACCCTTCTGTTCTTATTTAAATTTATAGCGTACTCATTGTTAATGTGTTTTTCACTGAAATCAAAGATTTTCAATTTTAGTTTCAGAATTTTAAAAGTTTATTTCAGTTTTTCAGTTTTGACTCATGTTTAAGCAATTATATCATTCATGCCATGTTAGTATCATGCTTAGGCTTTTAAATTAAAGTATGATGCATGTTTTATGAGTGTTTCATGAATTGATTGTGTATATTCTGAATTTTAGTTTGATTTCATATTCTGAAATTTATTTTATAAGATCATGATATGAGAGTTAAGTTGAGACGATGGTGATAATAACCACGTACCATCATAGTGGTCAAGGCGACACTATAGATGTTCTTTTCATATGAGTTAGGTCATATGGTTTTCAGACCTAAGTACTTGAGGGTCATGTACCGTAGTACCTTGTGAGTTACCACGTGTAACAGGTTGATGCTGACACGTGCCACGAATAGGTTGATGTTGAGTGGGCCCGTTTACTTAGTTAAAAGCATCAAGGGATTAAAGGCCCTTTTGGTCTTGAGACTCGACTTGAACAAATTGTTGTTTGAAATGCCTAATGATTTCAAGTGTTTGAATTATGATTGTGTTATGAATTTGAATATAAAAGATGGTTGTTTGAAGAGGATCCACTGGGCTATGTGCTCACTCATTCCTTTCTTATTTTTTTCAAGAATGTAAAACCTATGAAGCAATTGAACATGAATAGTTCTTAGAAAGTTTCTACCTTGTTATTTTTAGAATTTTTAAGGGCATGTTGCCCAAATTTTAAATCTTTTCTACTAAAAAGTATTTTGAAGTTTTTCGCTGTAATAATTACTTTTTTTAAAAAAAGTTTTGTACTTTCAATTTTTTCTATTATGAATAAAATAATTTGAATTTATTTATCTCTTTTAATTTTCCTTGATTTTATTAAAGGAAAAATTTTGTATTCTTGAATTTTTATACAAAGGCACGAGATATTGAAAAAGAGAAGAACAAGTGTGTGTTACTTGTAAAGTAACACCGGCCTGACTCGCCAGTTGGTTAAGTCTACTATCAAGAAAATGGTGGTTATGTCCAATGCTTAAAGATATGGGGGTTGGGGTGTTACAGTTTCGTTCATATCTCGATTCATTCGTCATTATCTTTATTGATGACATCCTTATTTACTCGAAAACTAGGGAGGAACACAATAAACATTTGAGGATTGCACTATAGAGTCTTCAAGATCACCACTTGTATGCTGAGTTTAACAAGTGTAAGTTTTGGTTGGTAGAAGTTCATTTTTTAGGCGATGTGGTAGGAGCCAAGGGTTTCTTTGTTGATCCGATTAAGGTCGAGACCTACCACAGTGACAGAGATCCACAGCTTCTTAAGTTTGGCAAGCTATTATCATAGATTTGTGAAGAATTTCTCAAGGATTGTTGCACCAATGATGAAACTTACCAAAGGTACATGCCCTTTGTATGGATAAATAAATGTGAGAAAGCCTTTCTTAAGCTGAAGCGTCATTTGACATCTAGGCCAGTACTTGTGCTACCTAAACCAGTTTGTGAGTTTATACAGATGCATGTAGGACAGACCCTGGTTTGTGTTGATGCAGGGTGGCCCGGTAATTTCTTATGCCTCATGACAATTGAAGGTGCATGAGATAAATTACCCCGATAATGATTTAAAACTAGCAGTAGTAGCAAGATTTGGCGACAATATCTGTATGGTGGGCGTTTCACGCTTTATTTTAATCATAAGATCCTTAAGTATTTTTTTTTTTGAGAAAGATTTAAACCTGAGGTAGAAGAGATCGATAGAGCTACTTAAGGATTATGACTTTTCTATTAGTACCATCTCAGGAAAGTTAAAGTAGTGGCTGATGCGCTGAGCAGAGTACAGGTCAAAATTGTTTGTGTGGCTAGACATGTGTCTAAAGAGTGGAGGATGATTGGTTATGTGACAGTGATGAGTATCTATGAGACTTTGATTGAGACTAGAGTCAATGAACAGATGAGAGCCCAACTAGTATTGTTTGCTAAGATCATAGAGGTGTAGCCTCATGACATTGATTATGTGATATTCTTAGAGTGGGTAGACGACACTTCTCGTATGGAGTAGTTGATTGACAGTGATGGTGCACGAGGTTTAGGGGATGATTGTGGGTACAAGATGACCCTCGCTTGAAACAGGGAGTCTAGCAGAGCTACACTGCTTGAGGTATACCATTCATCAAGGCACCAATAAGATATATCATGATGTTTGACGTACTTATTGGTGGTAGGGGATGAAATGAGACATAGCAGCCTTCATTTAGAGATGTGCTACGTGCTAGTGGGTTAAAGCTGAGCACCAAAGACCTGGTGGTTTACTACAATTTTTGTCTATTCTTGAGTGAAAATGGGAACACATTATCATGGACTTTGAGCAAAGCCTTCCATCCACAAATTGATGGTTAGTCTAAGAGAGTGATTTAGATTTTGGAGGATATACTCCGTGCTTGTGTTCTTGATTTTGGTGGTAACTGGGAGGATCATTTATCATTGTGTGAGTTTGCATATAATAACAGCTACCAGGCAAGTATCAGCATGGCACTGTTTGAAACACTATATGGTCAACCTTGTCAATTGCCAGCTTGTTGGGTCAAGGTTGGCGATATAGTAGTTTTGGGTCTTTCTTTTGTACAAGAGCAAATTGATAAAATTTAGCAAATCTATCAGAACAAGAAGGTAGCTTAGGATAGACAGAAGAGTTATGAAGATAACCAAAGGAAGATCCTTGATTTCGATGTTGCTAATCATGTATGCCTTCAGATTTCACCTCAAAAGGGGCAAACTCAGTTTGGCATTTTAGGGAAACTCGCTCTACTATATTTGGATCTTTTGAGATTTTTGAGAGAAAAGGTTATGTTACATATCGATTGGCATTGTCGCCTTAGTTAGTTGGGTTATACAACATGTTTCATGTGTCGATGTTGAGGAAGTACTACCCAGATCCCTCGTACTTGATCAACTAGAGGCATGTTGAGTTGGGAGAAGATTGTATGTACGATGAGGCTCCGGTAGCTATTGTTCATCAAGCCATAAGGAAACTGCGCAACAAGTAGATATCGATAGTATGTGTGCATAGGTAGTTTCATGGAGTCAAGTAGGATACATGGGAGTAAGAGGATTATATGGTGAGTCATTTTCCCGATATTATGAGAGTTGTTCCTTGATTTCTTGTTGTCCTAGTAAATTTCAAGGATGGAGTTTGTTCTAAGGAGGGGAGATTGTAGCGACTCATATTTTTGAACATTGAGTCAATGAGTTTGACATGTAATTTCAAGAATCCAAGACCTAGTAGTGGTTAGTGAGTATGAGGATGTGTTCCTAGATGACTTACCTGGACTAACACCTACTAGAGAATTAGAATTCAAGATTGAACTTCACCCTGAAACCAACCCTAGAGCCATACCTCCTTATAGAATGGCTCTAGTAGAATTGATTGAGTTGAAGTCTCAACTAGATGAGCTCAGCGAGAGAAGACTCATCAGGCCAAGTGAATTACCCTGGGGAGCTCTGGTATTGTTTGTAAAGAAGAAGGATGGTTCTATGTGACTATGTGTCGATAATTGAAAGCTGAACCAAACTACAATGAAAAATAAGTATCCTCTACCAAGGATTGATGACCTATTTGATCAATTGAGAGGAGCTACTCATTTCTCAAAGATTGATTATAGGTCAGGATATCATAAGTTGATAATCAGGGAGTCTAATACACACAAAATAGCTTTCAAAACAATATATGGACACTTCAAGTTCACCATGATGCCTTTCGATTTGACCAATGCCCTAGCAGCATTTATGAATTTAATGAACTGAGTGTTTAGACTTACCTTAATCAATTTGTGGTCGCATTCGTGGATGACATCCTGATTTACTTTAAGTTAGAAACTGAACACTTAGAACAATTGTAGATAGTTTTGGAGATCCTCAAAAGGCATCAATTATATGCCAAGTTCAGCAAATGTAGATTCAGGATGAAGAAGATCAAGTTTCTTGGTCACGTATTATTAGCGAAAGGCATCTTTATAGACTTGGAGAAGGTGGGAGCTGTCATTGATCAGAAACAACCAAAGACAGTTATAGAGATCAAAAGTTTCTTAGGCCTGACTGGATATTACAGAAGGTTCATCTAAGATTTCTCCAAACTAGCAGAACCTATGACCAAGCTAACTAGGAAAGGAGTTAATTTCAATTGGGATGAGAAATGTGAATGATCATTCCAAGAACTGAAGAAGAGATTGACTATAACCCCTGTCCTAGTCACTTCAACCCATGGTGTTACTTATACCCTTTATACTGATGCTTCATTGAATGGACTGGGAGCAATCTTAATGCAAGAGAAGTAAATAGTTACTTATGCTTCACAACAGCTAAAGGTCCATGAGAAGAACTACCCTCCTCATGATCTAAAGTTAGCAGCCATTGTATTTGCCCTAAGGATTTGGAGGCATTACCTTTATGGTGAAAAAATCAATATGTTTTCATATCATAAGACCTTGAAATACATCTACACCTAGAAGAAGTTGAACCTCAAGCAATGGAGATGGATAGAGTTCTTGAAAGATTATGATTTTCAATGACACTACCATCTAGGAAAGGCCAATGTGGTGGCCGATGCCTTGAGTAGAAAGTTCAACAAACAAGAGGAAGAAAAGGGCCAGATGTACCAGTTGATCGAAAACTTTAGGTTAGGTGTGACCTTGAATGACAAACAAGCTTACATCTATAGCAAGTCTTGCCAACAGGATCTACTACATCAGATAAGGAAGGAACAGAGGCAAAACAAGTGGCTTGTAGGCCTGATAGAAGGAGTTACACGTAGAAAGCATGCTGACTTAAGGTTAGATGCGAAGATCACCAAGTTGTTGGGTTAAACTTCAAGATCATGCACTAACTGGGCCAGACTTGATGGGAGAAATGAATAACCAAGTCAAACTAATCCGTAAAAGGTTGATTACAGCTCAGAGCTGTCGAAAGAGTTATGTTGACAAAAGAAGGAGACCACTAGAGCTCCAAGTGGGGGACAAGATGTTTCTAAGAATCAATCCTCAAAAGGACATCAAGAGGTTCAGGTTCAAAGGAAAGTTATCACCAAGATTTGTCAGACCCTTTGAAACACTTAGAAGAATTGGAGAATGTGCTTATAAGTTGGACTACCTAATCAGATGACCTCGACTCATAACATGTTCCACTTCCTAAACATGTGCAAACCACATGGATGGAACACCATGATCATGTACAACCTCACCCTACCCAACCTCAATGGGACATTTCCCTTATTTGAAATCATGTAGAATGATCCCATGTGTTATGCAAATGATCAAGTATACCACACCTATGAGACGTCTCACTTAGTTTGAGAAACAATGAAGAATGATCTCATGTGCACAACACTTTGATCGTGCACACCCATGGCCTATCATGCAAAATCGTCCATTGTATGTGTGTGTGCGCACATGTGAGCAACCCTAATTAGAAGTATCTAAATGATGAACCATTCTCACACACCAAACCCTAGCCATCACACACAAAGGGGAAACCAAAATTCACAAACAAGAAAGTTTCCTAAACTTAAATATACATTAAACTTGGTGCCACATGAAGGAAAGACCATCATAACCTCTATACAAAAACCCTAGCCGTCCTCTATGTGTGTTATGTGCAAAAACATAGCCGTCATATGTGAGGAAACCATAATCAAAGATGTCAAAACCGTCCCCCTCTGCCCTCTTGAAAATCTATATAAACCCCCCTTGTGCACATTTATTCTTGAACCCAAAGCAAAGAGTTAACACTTCCCTCTTAACTTTTTCTACCCTTCTTCTTGGCACCCCTACTGATTCATTAGTGATATTGAAGTATTCTTGAGTGCTTTGGTGTTGAATTGTGTGTTCTTGAATTGTTTTTAAAGTATTAGAATTGTTGAAGAAAAGAACCTCTGCTAAAATTTAGAGGAAAAAACTTTATAAGGTGGATGAGATTTCCTACACTTCTACTGTAACACCCCAACCCCCGCCTTCTTTGATTTGAATGTTGGACTTAACCGCCATTCCTTTTGACGGTGGACTGAACCAATTGGCGAGTTGGGTCATGTTACTTTACAAGTGACACACACTTGACTTTCTATTTTTCAATACCTCATGCCTTAAAATAAATTCAATAGTACAAATTCACATTTAA
>JAJIYU010014050.1:0-13457 GCA_030144865.1 Tinospora cordifolia
CCCACATCTGAAAATAGACCTTTACTTTAATTAAGCTAAGCTTGTGCAACAGTAGACACTTTCAGGACTTTTTCTTGCATCCAGTTAACTCACAGTATCAGATGTGTCATGTCTTAGGCTTATTAGATCTCAGATAATATTTCGTCTATTTTCCTTTCAGTGCTATATCAACATCCACATAAAATGAGTATTCCTGTTTTGTTTTTTTCCCTTCACCAGAGTCCACAGTTCATTACAAAGTCAGTTGAATTATATTCACATAATTATACCAAATACATAGATGTCATGGAAGAAGATACAAGTTAATGGATATCCTATGGTCTTTAGTTGGGAACATCGGAGAAGGTCGACTCATGTGCATTTAAAGGGTCTACAATGGAAAGACCAAAAGGGGAATTTGTGATGCGTGGAGGCATGACATACTTGCATAAAATGTTTTCTCATGTTTTATTATGTCATGTATTTGTATTTTGTATATTAACTTGTGGGTTGGTTTAAGTTGGCAATGTTAATTTTGAAGTTGTGTTAATTTATAACCTGTACATGGTGTGGCTTATTATTATTATTATAAATAATGCTTTTGGCTATCAGGGAAAACAGACCCGGTGTTTTATCCTATTTACCAGAACAACATTTACAATTTAGGCCATTCTACTAGAGTTTCTCTGTTTTTGGCTTCTGTTACATCAATTTCACAATAGATCTCTGTCACACCCCCAAGTCATGCTTTCAGTCCTTAGATATGTAATGAAAATTCGCTTCACTCTCACTCTGGTTAGCCATGGTGAGATGTGAGAGTAGTATTTTCAAGATCTGGTAATGACATATAAGAAGATGAGATCCAATTTAAGTATCTATCATAAATAAAAAGATCTAGTTGAAAAGATGGATTGGAGCCATCAAAGTAACTTCTATTTTTTGTAATAATTTAGGAATTCTTAATGTCCTATGCATCTAAAATAATCTCCAAACTTCTATTCAACATAATATTTTCACATTTTTTCCATTCTTCATTTGTTTTTGGGGTCCTTTAAGTGACGTTATATAAAAATTATGGGCTCATCCTGCTTATATTTCCTGAAGATTGCAGAAAAACATAACTTCTTAATATTTGAAGATCGGAAGTTTGCCGATATTGGAAATACTGTAACCATGCAATATGAAGGGTGAGTTTCTTTTCCTTCTTCTATTGTTTGCTGTTTGGACTGGTTATCTTTTTGTTTTGTTCCTTTGGTTGGGTTTTGAAGACTTTTGCATCTTCTATTTGCAGTGGTATCTATCAGATATTGGATTGGGCAGACATAACTAATGCACACATAATCTCAGGCCCTGGCATTGTAGATGCTTTGAAACTGAAGGTATCCATTATCAGATCAGCAAACAATTTCATCTTAATATTAATTTGCAACTGTTCCCATTACAACTGGCAAATCATGTCAGGGGTTACCTCGTGGTAGGGGATTGCTGTTGCTTGCAGAAATGAGCTCTTCTGGTAACCTCGCAAAGGGGGATTACACAGCTGCAGCAGTGAAGATCGCGGAGAATTATCCAGATTTTGTTATTGGCTTTATATCAGTCAATCCTGCATCATGGCCAGGCGGCCCAGGAAATCCAGCACTTATTCATGCTACACCTGGAGTACAAATGGTTACTGGAGGGGACGCACTGGGTCAGCAATACAACACTCCATACTCTGTAAGTCTATTCAACATTTATTAATCACACATCTTTTGAGTTTTATCTGTAGAAGAACCAGAATAGAATAACAGCAATTATGATAATGGTGAATATTATAACAACCCCCCACCAGTCACCACCTTATATTGGCTTTCTACACTTTCCTTATTGCTTGAGCTCTTGAAGGTGGCTTACAACTGTCTTTTTTCTTTTTAAGTGATGTGGGCTTTCATTTTCTGAAACAAAAAGTACTTTAATTTGATGATTGGTTCCTTTCAAGTCACAAACACTTAGAATTGGAAGCCTGTATAAAAATGTTTAGAGAAGTCCCTTCTCTTCTCCTGGTTAATTTTAGGAACTTTTGGCTATCTTTAGTCTAACAACGAGTATGTCAGGTTATCCATGAGCGAGGTAGTGATGTCATAATTGTTGGCCGAGGAATCATAAAGGCCACGGATCCTGCAGAGACTGCAAGAGAGTACCGGCGTCAAGGATGGGATGCATACAGGGCAAGGTGCGCATGAAAATCTTCTACAAAGAGGGAACCGTTCCTACCTTTCACTTTTCCACTGCAAGAATCCCACAGATTGTTTCTCCTTGTTTGAGTAAATTTGTTGAATAATAAGTTAAGAAACAATATTTAAAGAATTTTTCCAAGGCAAGGAGGCAACAAACTTTAAAAAATTCTTTATTTTTGCTAATTTATTTATTTATTATTATTATTTTGGGTTTCACATGGTGTTCCTGCCCTTTTGAAGTGGGTTGGTACTGTGATTAGCAATCGGCAAAATCAGATTTTAGTTTGACTTCTATTATTTGTTAACCTATATTTTGTCTAGAGGTTCACATAGATTATTAAATATGTAATTTTATCTAACCTCTCTTTTAATTAGAAATTGAAAAATGAGATTTTATAATTAAAATAACCAGGGGCTACCCAAGTCAATTGAATTAAATCTTTTTTTTTCAATTAAATTTACTTCTTTTAACTCCACTCTATACCTAATTGCAAAACTACACCAAGATTACAACTGATTATGTTTTAAGAAAAATGATTATAAAAAGTAGATTGTTAAAAAATAATTATAAAAAACAATTTTAATTATCTTGGCTATAACTTATAAAAAGTAATTCCAAATATTAAAGTACTGTTTATTATAATTTAGAGTAAGTGAGTTTATAATAAATTGATAATTTTAATTTTTTTATTAAAAAGTTATAAATTTTTTTTTATGCCATAACATTAATTTTAACATGATTTAAATATAAGAAGTTAAAAATTAATGTACAGTTGATTATTTAAAGTGTGGTTATTGTGACAGTTAAATTTCAGAAGTTATTTTTACAAACGTTAAAATTTTAACTTTGGTGATTAGTTATATGGTACTTTTTAATCTATTGCAAACACAGCTTTAAATCTTCCTCTAGCTCTATCATTTTTATACACTGTTAACAAGCCAATCCTCTTATCCAGGGCATCTAAAGTCTTAGTTGTTTGAGTTTCTGTCATTGCAATACTCTCTAATAGAAAAGATAGTTTTTAAATATTGTTCACTTTTTCCAATGACTTAATTGTTTAAACTATTTTATCTTTTTTATTTGTATATTACAATCAAAGCCTCTTTTCAAACTAAGGCAATTGTTTTTTTATTTATTGTCTATCAAATAATAATTTGTATATGCATATATGTATAAAATAACTTAAATTTATTCATTTCATTTATTGTCTATCAAATAATATTGAATTGTCATTATTAAAAGATTGAGTATTAAATCCTCGAGTCAATACTTAATTAGAATTTAAATAATTATATGTCAATTAAGACTAAATTAGCTTAGGAGAATTTAATTAATAATTTAATGAAACTACCTTTAATTCACTTATGTTTATGAGGTTTTATTGCATTTATTTCATTTTGATTTTTATCTTTCTTTTAATGTTTTTGACCTTTTGGTATAATTTTGCTTTGACATTTTATTAGGTTTTATTTTCAGATTATATGCTTCTTTTTCACTTTTTTAAATACATAAAATTTAAATTTATAACTTTCTTAATTAAAGATTTCTTTTTATTTTAGATATGATATTATTGAGTTTTTTTTTTTCTAACTTTTAATGCATATCTTATAGATGCTAATTGTAAAGATTTTGTTAATTTTAATGGACATATGGAACTAGACTTTTTTAATTAAAATTTTGATATTGTTGTTATTTTTATTAAATATTTCTTTATCAACTAGTTTTTGTTTTTATGTATTAATAGATAAATTTTGATTAGATATCTTACATATAAATAATGTTTTTAAAAACAACTATTATTTAAGGTATTGTTTTCATATTATCGTTTCTTTGATACCTATACATATATATTTATTTATTATTTTATAGAATTATACTGGGATGGATAAATGGTTAAATTTTTTTTTAATTTATTAAGTATTTTAATATAAAAATAATGATAATGATTATACATATTTATTTATAATTGTAAAAAAGATTGATTTTAGTCCACAATAAAAATTATCATTATTTCTCAAATTTAAGTAATTATAGTTATCTATAAATTATGAACATGTGACATGACCTTTGTTTTTATTTTTTTAATAAAAATTTTAATTTTTATATTGCAGAACTGCTAGTTGCAATAAACAATGTTATATATGTATACGTTCTTCTAAAATTATGTCCATTTTCTGAAAACATATATCTTTGTTATTTTTACTTATTTTATATAAGCTGTAAAATTGTTATATTGCAAAAGTATTTTAATAATATTTTATACCATGTTAATTATGGTGCATAATTATATAAATACTACTCATGTTTCAAAATTATACTTCTAACATGTGCGAAGCACATGGCCAAACTAATATCTCTATATAGGGTTGATATGCATCATGCCACACCATAGTCCAACAATCTATTTTTCACAACTGTTCGACCTACAATAAAAAGAAAAAATTGAAAACAAAGAGAGAAAATACAACCATAGAAAGGACTTAACAAAAATTTGTGCCCAAAAGCTTCTCAAATTTATTTCCCTAAAGCAAGCTCATTGATCAAACCTCTTCCAGCATGAGATTTTGCTTTCTTTTCGGACATTACCAATTCATATGCTTTTCAAACAAACTATTTCTTGCTGCAAAACAAAGGAGGATAGCACATACGAGCAAAATAGGAAATTTTGTAATTAGAGTTTTCAAAAATTGATAGTTTTAGGTTTGGATTCAAGCTGTAAATTGACTTCATAATTATAACTAAAAAGAAGTGACAAATAGAATAATTATAAAATTTTTAAATAAATAATAAAGCAGTCCACAATTTAAAATTAAAAAAATTTAATAATGTGATTAAAGAACTACAAAGCAGCACATCTATGCTATGTTTATTTCTATAATTTTGTGATGACCTACATTTTTGACATCGGATTGACGGATCCGACATTTATATACTCCATGTATTTTCTAAAATTTTAATGAGAAAATATAAAATTTTCTCCAATTTTTCTCAATTTCGGATTAATTATTAAGAAAATAGAAATAATTCGAAAAAATGTAATTTTAAGGAGAAAACACATGAAAATATTAGAAAAATATGTTTTCTTGAGAAAATTAATTTATAGGATTAATTTATGAATTTTTGGAGTAATTATCGAATTTTTAGAAGGATAAATGTAATTTTTGGGTGAAAAATATGTTCGTTGAAAAAATTACACAATTTATGGAGAAATGATTAAATAAATGATGAAATGTTGTATAATATTGATATTTTGATGGGAGAATGATGAATTAGATAATTTATGATTTTAGAAGAAAAAAATTGCAAAATTTCGGTGTATAATACATGTATATGGTAATGTATGTGTAATAAAGAAAAGGGGAAAACAAAAAAATAAAATAAAAAAGGGGGGTCGGGTGGGGCCGGCGCACGGGCTGAACACGGTGGGGCCCCTGGCCCGAACCAAGCACGCAGGTGTGCGCGGGATTGAGCCCGCGCGCCTTGAGGGCCCGACATGGGCCGGCCCATGCACCCAGTCCACCAAACAGGCCCTTTTTGAGTGATTTTGTGCACGAAAATGCAAGGTTTTTGGCGAATTTTGGGGAATTTCAGCAAATTTTTCTAGCAAGAAACTATGGGAATCCATGGTATTAGATCCATGATTTTGTCCATCACTTCATGGCCTCCCTTGTGGCCAATCCAGGTTGCCAACTGGGCATCCAGCATGTGATGCTAAGTGCCACCTAGAACCCACATGTCATCCACACCTTTGCCAAGCAAGCATCCCCATACAACAAAAAGACATTCTTGAACTCAAACTCCAGAATTTTCAAATTTTGTAGCAAACTTTCCAAGCTCAGAACTTCTTCAATTCTCCACCAAATCTTGCAAACTATAGCTTGATTTGAAACTTGTACCACCACCTACAAGGTCTTACAAGTAGTTTGCCCAGTCTTGGAGCTGTCTGAAGCAGAAAACATCAAGAAGAGGGTTGTCCACATTGCTTAAAACCAAAAAAATCAGAAAGTGTGTGTTGGAACCACTTTTGAAGCCTTGGACCTTGGCCATTTCCAGTTCATTTTTGAAGGTAAAATGGTTCATTCCTCTCATTTTCGTATGTATTTTGATCTTCAAGAGTTACATAGTGAAAAATAGGGCCTTATGCATGATTTTAGGACCCTTGAAGTTGGTTGCTTACTCACTGTTGCAACCGTGTGACAGAAACAATTGGAGCAACCTTGGGAAAGCTCATACCAGGACCAATTCAGACTCGTCCCTTAGGTAAAACCCTTTACTTTACTTCTTATGAAGTGTAAAAATTGCATATTAGAACGTTTAATACGTCTTGTGAGTCTCTGGTATTTACTGTGCGACATATTGTTGCAACAGTGCTGACAGAAACAGTTGAGACCAGAACAAGAGCCACATTCGAGATACCTAAAAGCACCCTTTCAGGCTGGAACCAGAGGCATTGTAGACTCTATAATAGAGGTTCCAGAAAGGTATAAAGACTTGACCTTGAACTCTTGTGGATGTGCCTTGTTAATACATGCAAATATGTCATGATTGTAGGGTGCTAAAATAGATTTCTTGAGTTCTTTAGAATGTAGCAGAATATTGATGGAATGATAGACATGTTTTTGACGTTGCATGCTACTGATTCGAAGTGGTTGTGATTAGTGAATATGTTATGACCTGTAAACTTTAAGTGGATACAAGAAACAACCCATAGAATGGTGACTGAATGAGGGAAAAGAACACTAAAAGATTGTAGAATCCTTGAACCCAGAAATTTCCTACAATCTGGCCGAAATTTCTGAGATAAAATTGACTAACCAAACCATGATAGATTGAGCTGAAATTTGGTGGAGAGACCCTTACATATGTCTAGAAGTGGCCTACAAAATTTTAGGACATTCTGATGTATGTAGCTAGGTCGACTAAGGCAAACAGTCACTGCCTGTCACAGGGGATATAGAATCTTTGTAGTTTCTGTTATCATGCTTAGAAACCTTAGTAAATTAGGTCCAAAAATTGTAATTTAAAATTTTGGGAAAACTTTAGGAAGTCTAAAACAATTCTGCAAGGTTTGGAGTAAATCCGATGAACGGATTGCCTGCAGAAAAATCAGAAAAATGGTTGCGCAAATAGATTTATAGGCTAAGGTTTGTGCCTAAGTAATGAGAATTGGGAATATTGACCCTTTGGGCCCAATTGACCCCATAAGGACCAGAATTGACCCTGTGTGACTCTGTTGACCAGCTAGGTCAGCAAATGATAAGTTGACTAGGGTTGAGCAAGATTGATCGAGGTCAATCAAATGGACTTAGTAACTGAGGTAAGGTGAACGAACATATGTGAACTATTCTTGACTAGGTCAAGTGATTTATTAACCAATAATGTAGAATTAGAGTGAGTCAAGTTTCATGTTAATGTTAAGAAGTTGCGTCAATTTCACAGGACCCAATGCTAGCGGAACGCGACTGGTCACAAGAGGAGCACCAGTAGCAGAGCATCCCTGTTAGTAGTGTTTTCTAACTCATTCCTTAGAGCTTGCTATTCTGTGCATTGTGAAAATGATATTACATATTGTGATGAACTTGCATCCTTCGAATGAGTTTTAAATAAGCAGTGCACCGAATGTCGAGGTCCGGGAGCGGATTAGGGTATTGGATGCAGTAGAGCAATTAGGGCGAGTTGTGACCCTGATAGTAACCACCTAGCACAGAGTGCCTGTTAAGGGGTTCTGTGGGCCTACGATGATGGCAACGACAATAAGTCTTAATCGAGTCGTCACGATATGCCTAACTGTCTGCAACTTATTCGTTTATTAATTGGGCTCCCCTAGAGCATCGAGTGACCACTTAGCACAGAGTGCACTGAGGGGGGGTTCTGTGAGTACAGATTTGGGTCGTCACCTATACACCTAACCGTCGGGTTTCTCCCGCTCGAGTGGATTTATATGTTTTCAGCATTATTTAACTGTTTTTCGAATGAAAGTGCACGATTACATTATGGATTTAAATCGTATTTACTGTTGCATTCACTCGCACAATGTTATTGCTCATGCATCTATGGCACATGTTTTTAATTGTGGAATACTTGTTTTAAGTTTGAATTAAATTGCATTACTGACCGAGCTGCCGAGGACAATTAGGCTCACTACTCTAATATTTATTTTGTTTCGTGTTTTGTGAGGTAGAACAATGTCCAGGAGTGAAAAAAGCTTGTACATAATGGATAGTCACTCCCGTTGCTACACATGTTATAACAACCATTTTGAAAATATCAAGTTCTTATTAGTGTTCGTGTATTAAATCTCTTTTGCATTCCTTATGATTACTCTGAAAGTGTATGATGTTGTATTGTATGTTGAAGCTTAACAGTTTCTTGACAAGCTCGGGTTACAGACAAGTTTGTTGGGACACTGTGCCAGTCGATTTATCCTTCATCCTATGAAAAGAGTCGCAACAGATTTATTGTCCTCGATTCATTTCTTCCTAAATTTTTTTTATTGTTATTAATTTATTCAAAAATTAAATATATAATTGACCTCAAATGAATTTCTTGACATGGTAGTCTATTACTAAAGTTCATTTAGCTATTACCCTTAAAAATCATTAAAAACTTCCTCTTGGGAGGAAAAGTCCACCCATCACATGAAGATGGGCAGACAACAAATTTTGGCCAAACTTTTCATTTTCATGCCTGATAAGCTGAGTCTTACACCAAAAGAAAGTCAAAGCCATAGAACAGAAAATGGAGAAATGGGCAACCCCTCCCCTCCAATGATGGAAATCCAACCCTACAACTGTTTCATTAAGACTTGGTTTCTGTTCTATGCAATGAAAACGGTAAAGCTATTTCAAACATAACCTCAGACCGCAAATATCATAATATGTTGTTAATTTTTGAACCCATAGATCCCTTCCAAAGCTTCCTAGTAGTAATAGTAATACATTTTGCTGCCAAAAGATTTCAACATTCAAGCACAATGAACATTGCAGCCTGCTCTCTCGATATGTATAACCAATGGCGATGTCCTTCTTCAGTTCATGTATTTGGTGCATGTACAAGCAAAGAGAATTTGCCCCCAAAACTTGAAAGTCCAGAACATACATGAAATGAACAGAGACAAACAAACTAGCAACAAAAGCACATGAAGGCCAACATAATTTACTAGGCATGAAAAATTCATTACTGTTCTTTCCAAATCCTCCCGGTCACCCTCAGCTTCAACTCCTTCCTATCTCCACCTGAGAAGAAGAGGGCCATGCTTCTTTGGATTATGAGACCGTCGAAACTGTCCCGCACTTTCCTATGACTATCCCTTATGCTTCTAGGTACCCCTTGAAACAACAACTTTCTTCCATTTGCTCCCACCTCAAGACTGTAGCTGTAGTTCTTAGCCTCAATATCATCACCCATGAACCGCAAGAAAGCTATATAGACAGGAGCCATCCCGAGTTGGAATGCCTCAAAATGAAGACAGAAGTACTGTCCAAAGCAGCTAAAAACCTACACATAGCAAAAGGAATTCCTACATTCTGTTAGAAGCATAACCATGGAGGAACTATAAAGAACACCCAAAGAATTGCATATGCAAAATATACCGTTAACATCCACGTCGCATTCTCCACTTCGTGTGGATTTGATTTCACATAGCGATGGTTAAAAGTGCTGCCATTGTGCATGTCAACTTTATGGTCATCTTTCAGGTGGTTTACAAGGAAAGGGATGTCACCAGTAACAGTGCACTCTGAACCAGCATAAGGACAACTGTAGGGTCTGAAAATGCATTGAGATTCGTGCTTTAACTTGCTGTAGTAGGGATATATGCCAATGCATCCAAAACTTTGGTATTTGCAAGGAAGCTCAAGCGACGCTGCAACTTTTTCCAATGCAAGACACCTTATATTGCCAAGCTCATGTCTGCAAGTAGGGCACCTGTTATGCACCCTTGGTTTACAGCCAGAACACAGTGTGTGGCCATTTGAACACTGAAAGAAGAGAATGGGAGACAGTGCTCATTAAAAAAATCAGGGACTTTTCAAAAATCTGAAGGACTTCTGAAAAGACACCATCATTGATTGCCAACTTCATCAGAAAGCGAACGCTAAAAATTTCAGGCTGGAAACAAATAATCTGGTACAGAAAAATAAAACATGTTTCTAACGAGACTCCACTAGGTGAAAGAATCAATCAATTTACTTATTGTTTTAGATATTGGCATACTGCTTTACCCGTCAAGGAATAGGGTTTAAAGGAGTCTGTGGGAACTTGTTAAAATTCACTTCCTCTTCCACCTCAGCTTAAAAATGATCAACTGACATACAAATTGCTCATAAAGTAAGACAAGCATTTGTGCTGCAAAGAAGTAGTATCCTTCTACATCATGATGGCACAACATCAGAACATTTGACACCCAATAATAAAAACATATAGGGGACGACCAACTGAAATCAGGAGTAAATATGCCAAGTAAGTCAAAATCGTGCAAAAGCGTACCTGATGGATGGGAGGAAACATGGCATTTAGGCATACTGGGCACTCCAATAGTTCATGGACACTGCTAGCTACTGTTGCATTAGGTTTCACAGGATGTTCAGAGGGATTGTTCACATTTTCACCAACTTCCAGCAGATCTTCATTTTGGGAAGGATCAATAACCCCAGGCTTGGGGCGCAATTCATCAAAGTAAGGACCCCCAGTAGCCATGGTCAAAAAGGCAAGTAATTATCTAATTCTGAATCTGCAGAAAATCCAAATATGTTATCAGAAGATAGACAATACAATAGCAAAAAAAAATATATAGTAAAAAACCAGCATATGTAAGGAAATTCCTGAATAGCTCTAGCAAATGCTTGCAAGATGCAAATGTATATGAACTACAACAGTTGGGTGAGCACATCAAAGACAAATTGCTAGCAAACAGTAGGAAAGAGTGCTTAAATGCAATTTCAGGATTCTAGAAACAGATTATATTAAGCTATAGTAAAAATATTAATCCTCACTAGTTTTTCAAGAAGGAAAAAAAAAAGTACATATTGCCAGTTCTGAGAAATCGCCTTCATGCTTGTCCTTAGTGATGTAACCAAGAAAGAAGACAGAGATTTTCAAATTAATATTTCCTCTATACCCAATATTACATGATTCGATTGGTAATATGCGCCCATTGTATTTAAGCCCTTCTATTTTGTGATTGTATCTTCAGAATGAAAAACTAATTCACAGGACTTTGCACAGAAGGTCAAAGCTTCTTTGCTGACACCAGATTACCGTGTCTACTCTGCCTTGAGGACAACTCATTTCAGGAGTATTCTTGCAAATTGGGTTCATCACCAAACAGTTTAAACTTCATTTCATGCAACATGAACAAGAAATTGAAAAATGGAAAAATATCCGTTGACGAAAAAAAAATCCATAATCAACGAAGTCCCATCGGAATCTGATCAAGCTCTTGAAACAAATAATAAAAACTGGGAAAGCAACTTGTCTTGCGACAAACTCAGAAATTGAATGAAACATTCCCACAAAACTTATAAGTTCCAATAAGAAGAACAGGCCACAGATAGCCAAAAAAAAAAAAAAGAAGAAGAAGAAGAAGATCCTATATAGATTTATTGCAGAAACATGAAAAGGATCACACCTATAATGTATAAGTTATAACTAAACCCACAAAAGCATCACATCTACAATAGCAACAATACTGAAAAGGAACCCAGAAAGGCCCAATCTTTCAATTCAGCCCAACAAAAAAAGAAAAAATAAATATAAAATATAAAAATAAAAATAAACAGTTTATGACTCAGCAAAGAAGGAAAAACAATCCCAGAAAAATACAAAATTCAAGCTACATCCCAAAAATCAAACAAAAGTTCCAATTACAAACCCAACAACAACAGTACCACGTGTGTTATCCATTAAAAACAGAAAACGCAACAACAAACCCAATCACACTATAAATATTCAAAAAAACCGCCCTCCTTTTTCAACAAGCATTAGCCCAGAATCAAACCCTAAAACTCGTCACACCAGAATTCGGATCAAAATCTTTTTTAAATAATAATCGACTCACAAAAACACTGTAACATGCAAAACCCACATTCAAATGCCCAAATCAAACAACACAGAACAGAACTAAAAGAATAAGAAGAAGAATTACAAAAGAAATACCTTTAGATACCAACCTTGAAGAAAGCAAAAATGGAAAAAATAGTTGCCTCAGATCATAAAAACAGGACCAAACAATGCACGGCTGTCGCTTCCTTCATCAAATTCGTTCACCAAAAGGAGAAAGAAAAAAAATGTAAGTTTTAAAGCTTCTGCAGTGGATCGAAAACGAGATCGGAGCGTTTCGACAGTGACACTTCCGGACCAACCAAAAAAGAAAGAAACAGAGAAGCGTTCGATCAAATCTCTCTCTCTCTCTCTCTCTCTCTTTCTCTTTTTCCTTCTCCTCGGAATTATCAAAAATTCAGAAATTTGTTTTAAAAACCCTAACTCTAGAAATTAAAAGAAGCGTACGAATGCGTCAATGGCTCCGATTTGAATCGAAAAAGAGGGAGCGCCAAACCGATTTAGGTTATTTATTTTTTTATTTTTTACCGTTCAAACTTCAAATGGAAAAGTCAAGGAGAGGGAGAGGGAGCGATTTGGAAATATTGGAAAATGTCAGGGACTGATATGTCTGAGAATTTAGAAGAGAAATTGCAGAGAATCAGTAAAGAGAATGTCTATACAAAATGGTTGGCTTTTTTGTTTCTAACGGTCTGCTTTTGGGCTAGAGATTCAAATTTTGAACCCTTTCAAGCCAATTATTAAAAAAAAAAAAAATGAATGAGATTTTCAAAGAATAGAAAGAAAGATCAAACTTTTTGGGGGTTTCTCTAATCTTTTTTTTTTTCTTTGAATGTGGGTTTTGATATACTAACAACCTTTTTATCAGTTTAGATTTTTTTTTTTTTGGCATCATTTAGAATTTGTTTCTAGCTATTAATTTAAATTTAATTGATTCTTAATAATTAATTGGCACGACGGTCTTACCCAAAGGATAAACCACAAGGTCACAAAAATATTTATATAGTATTTAGATATTGTTGAAAACTTGAAATAGTCGATTATCTTAAATATTATTTAATTTGCCCTGTAACACCCTTTTATTTTTTTGCACACGTATCAGGTGACATGATGCATGTAGAATGGACTACATTAAGAATATCAAAAAGTTTTAAAATTTTGAATGTCTTATTCTAACTTATAAACTGAAGTTAAACCATTTT